>JAIPRM010002324.1:0-31130 GCA_025469315.1 Stegophylla sp. TES_Ste_2020 | reverse complement strand
GGGGCACGTTAGCATAAAATTTAAAATATTCATTAGAATATTCGATATTCAACATATTAAAAACATACGCTTTTGATCAGGGGGGGAATTCGCCCCTAGCTGCACCTCCCCCCTAACCTAACCTAACCTTGGCTATGCCCTTGTATTATATTGTTCATAACAATAAGGAGTGTATTTAGTAAAAATAATATGTCATACTAAATATTAAAAACGCACTTAAATTAAAATATTATTTTTTTTTTTTTTTTCTAAATTTTTATTATAAAAATTTTAATTCGGAAATTAAAATAATGTTAACTCAGTGAACGATGCAAACCCAATTTATTTACCATTTAATTAACATGGGGTTAATTAAATTACGTTTTTATTCAAACATGGAATTTCGCAAGATTTTTTTATATTTTTTGATTTTCGATAGAAGTATTTTGTAGAAAATATAAAATTTCCTTCAACAAAAAAAATGTTATTAGTACTGAATCTGTGAATTCATTATTATAAAAGATAATATACCTACTCTTTTAAACATTCTCATAAAAATCGAAAATAATAAATTTTGAAAATAATAAATTCATAGATTTAGTACTAGGGATCACTTTTTTTGTAAGAAATTAAATTCATACTTTATCACCAAACAAATGTGAAAAAAATTAAAAAAAAAAAAATCCTGCCATAATCCATGTTTGTGTAAAAACGTCATTTTCCCCATGTTAATTAAATGTGAAACAAATTTAAATATACATTTACACAAATACTTTTTTACGAGATGGGATTGGAAACAAAACAAAAAAAAAAAAAACTTATAGGTCTCGAATTTATGTTAAGTAATGACTGTAGTGAAAAACATAGTGACAACGCAAATTTTTCGTATGAAGTAATACAAAAAGTTCCTTTCGAATGAATATGGAAATGAAATAAAACCAAACATAAACACAATATAATATTATGTTGCTCATCATTAGGGCCCGGATTTAAATGCACTAAAAACCATAGAAAATGCTCTAAAAAACAGCTAAAAATGCCCTTAAAAAATGCATTTTACCATGAAAATATCCTTAAAAAGGTCCTTTGAGTTTTAATACTTTAATTTGTTTTCTCATTTGCCATCTGCCAAGTCTAGGCGTCCATTTCGCAATTACAGAGAGATTTCTAGATATTTTTAAGGAAAAACTCAAAAAACATGAATATAGAATATTTTGAATTAGTTAAATTTAAATCATTGATTCGTATTGTGTACATATACTATACATATATTAAAATTGTAAGTATATTGTTGAAATATACCTTTAAATGAATAAAACGACCGAAAAATACAAAATAAAAGTTTCACTTTTGAGTTTTCAGTGACACGAAACAAATTATGTACCCGGAAATCATTGCCTAAGATCGCGAAAAAATAAATATGCATTTTGCATTGGAATCCGGGCCCTACTTATCACCACAAAAGAGGTGTAACTGATGATTATTGTTTTGGGGGTAAAGCGATTTAAAGGGGTTGTTGCAACAACCAGACGAGTCCGTGATCGGTCGTTTCGATACGAGAGAAAGAGAAATTGTTCAAACATTTTTTTTTTTTTTTTTTTTAAATTTACAGTTCAGATTATATCAGTATATATGATTTATTTATTTTTATATGATTATAAATTATAATTAGGACTTTTATTCCGTTTCCAAACACAATACACGAGTTGATTAATTTTATTTTTCATCATTCAATTTATATTTTTTAAAGATTTTGAAATTTAAAGTGTAAAAATAATAAAAAAAAAAAAAACAGAAAATCGAAACCACGAAAACACAATATAGGACATTTGTTTGTTTGTTGTACTTAAACTCAAAATCGGAAGACCCGATTTCGCATTATATAATATCATGGAAAATAATTGGATATAATATTATCCGTTGTTTGTTGCGCCCACTTATATAAGGAATTGTGCCGATTCTGAGTGGAGTGACGAAACCAGTGCTTTTACAATGATGCTTTTTGTTGTTTTCGTCTTTTTTTTTTGTGAGTACACGTTTTTGTAATGAAATAACTGTTGAATAGTAATTTTTTTAAATCAGAGTTTGCCTCAGAAAGGTATTTTTTTGGTGTTCGTTATTTTTAATCCAAACTTTATGAAAATTTTAATTTACATAGAAAATGCTATAAAAATATTTTGGCTATAGAACATTTTTAAAATGTAAATTTTAGTCGATTCTGAGTGAAGCAAGTGTTTTTACAATGATGTCTATTTTTTATTTTTTTTCTCTAAATCACTTTTTCGAATGAAAATGTCCAATAGTTTCGAACAGCGACTTTTCGAACCACAATTTGCCTCTAGACGTGCTTTTGACAGGTCATATTTCGGAATCCTCAATAGTTTTCTCAAAATATTTGAAAAACTACCTACAATTTGAAAAAAAAAAAATGACTCGAAATCTATCTTTTTTTTTTTTTTTGATTCAAACTTTACGAAACTTCTAATATAGATAGACAATAATATGAGAAAATATGAAAAAAACAATTTTGGAAATTTTTTCTCAAACACTTTTTTTCTCATTAATTGAGAGCCAAACATAATTTTCTTTTATTATATTTATAAACTCCATAATTAATTAATAGTACTGAAACATGGCGCAGTCGGTAGGATAAGCAAACAACCAAATATAGATTAGGCATTATCAATTCCAGTAACAATTTAATTAAAAAATAAAGTGTTCTGATGTCTTAAAGGTAATTTAATATTACATGTTATTAAAATGTATTATGTTATAATATTATTATATTCTTATATTTTTTTACATTAAAATTAGATGAAAGATGTGGCATCGCTGTATTGTCACAAGTGATTAGCAGCTATTTTTCATACATAACCTCACTATATGAAACACACGTTGAATAGTTGTTAGTAAAAATTATAATTGATTTTTATTGAATAAATTAGTGTTTATATAATTAATTAATAGTACTGAAACAGTTTTTTTTTTTCATTCAGACAAATACCATTCAATCTTTTATCTTCGTCTCGATAATATTTCCTTCAATCATATATTTTTATTTTTATCTTTTAGATATAATATATATATATATTTGAGGTTATCTGTGCGCGTACCCTTCCCTTTTCGGCCGATTCCCCTTTTCGACCAAAAAAATATTATTAAATAATAATTATAAGTGTTTATGTAGAAAAAATAATTTTTGTAAGTACAATATTTTCGGCTAACAATTAACGTATTAATTTCACTAAAAGAGAAAAAATTATCCGAGAACTTAAAACTTTTAAGACCGATTTTATGTTTTCATATGATTCTTCGGAGCGCCGCCGTACGTTTTAAGTTGAAATCGCCTTCCTTTTTCCATTTTTCTTCTCTTTATTCAGTTGCAGAGCAGTCTCGTTTTTTTCCCCAGGACCGGAAAAAAAATTCTAAATAAGCATAAAAAAAAAAAAAAAATATACATTATTAAAAGTGGTAGGTAATCGCTCAAGATTACAGAGCAGCGCTTTTATATTATAATTAATTTGCTTTTACTAATTTTCGCGAGACGACGCGTTAAAGAGGCCTGGCTGCGGGGTTGTTGTCGGTTAAAGATCAACGTTCTAAGAATTATTCACACCCGACGTAAGGGATGGAATTCTGCTGCTGTTTTACTGGTATTATATTATAATATAGGTAATTATTATATTACGGTTTAATATTATAACACGTATTGTTTTCGATACCGCGAATAAATTATTATTTTAAATTATGTTAATTATTTTTCGGATCCTGCGGTATTCTGCGAAATACAAAAGGATCCCCCCTTGTCCGATAGTCGGTCGTAGATTATAACGCATTTCCCTCTCTTCGTGCATTCTACGGGGATATTTATTAACCCTTTCACTGCTGAATGTATTTCACCAAGATAGTCCACCACCCTGCTGGTATTTATTTTTCTATTCCAATATATTATTTTGAAATAGGACAAAATTCTTTTTTTTTCGTTTTAGCCATTACAGTATGATTCCAGCTAACGATTAGTAATTCCAAATCCAGATTATATTATTATCTTGAAGCCTAAATAAAAGAAGACGGTAAATTATTTTGTTCATATCTTCTTTGGTGTTTGTTTCTATCACGTCTTTGAATTCAGGGAGTATTATAACATCCGTCAACGTTATCACGCGAACGGGGAAATAATTTTTGACTGTATGCAGTGGCGCACACCAAGGGTTTGAGGGGTGTCAACCGACAGCCCCGTGAAAATCGGTGGGTGGTTGCATTAGTTGCACTCGGAATTTATTTTCATATCTATTGTTTATTATTTATAGCATCTCAAAAATATTATATAATTAAAACAAAATATTAATCATGTTCATACTCATGATATTTTGATTCGTAAGAATTTATATTTTCGACACCCCTATGACGATGCAAACGTGCATCCATAGGCACCACAGAGTTGTAACGCAAAGACACATAATACGTGATTAACGAATAGAGCAAAAAAAAAAAAAAACTGATACTAAAGTTATTTGTTGTCTTAGTAAAAATAATTCGACCGGTTCTTAATTTAGTTAAATTTAAATTCAACTGTCTATGCTTTAAAACTAACACACTCAGTGTTTACCAAACGTTGTTTCACTTTTAAATTTTCGAAAATCTCTCACCGTTCCCCTCGTCTCCCCGTCATTGATTTTCACGAATTCGATGACATTTTTATTTTTTGTTTTAATTATAATTGTTATGTATGTGAGTAATTTTTGATAAATTCCGTATTTGAAATGTTTATTTTATATTTATACAATTATATACGTTTTTTTTTTTTTTTTTTTTTTACAATAAATTATAAATTAAAAAAAAAAATGCACCCCTTCAAAATTAAATAAAAATATTCACAAGGGGGTGGTAGTTCCCATGTTGAGAATCACATTGAAGTAGACATTAATCGAACGATAATATATTATTTTAGGGAAATCGTATTAACATACATGTTCCAGAACAGTGTCTACGTTCGCCTATTTAGCATATTAGGTGGGTTGGAACGTTGTCAAAAGACAAATAATTTTACTAGTAAAAATTGAAAAACAAATCACTCAATATGCCATTCGCCACTCTGATTCTCCGCAAGCGATGGGGTTGTCAATATAATATATTATGCATTATCGTATCCACTAGAGGAGGGGTTGGTTGATTAATTCCTACGCAATACTAACCGGTGAACAGGGTTGTTGGACTGGTATTGAGTAAAGTTTTTTGAGCTCTGTTTTTATTGATTATCGAAACTTACATAACCGAGTTCAAAAAAAAAAAAAAAATAACATAAAGGCTGGCGATTTTTCTATAGTTTTTGTTTTGTCGTGGCAAAGCGTAAAATACTCGTCACCATGGGTATTCTTCACTGCTCAGGTCAGATACTCATATCGGTCGTGTTGAACTGTTTTAATGAAACGATAAATAATTTCTTCGACAATACGATTCTGAGCGAAGTATGATAAAAAAATATGAAGAACAATAATAGTCACCGTCGTTTTCAACGCATTCACCTTTTTTTTTACATTCTGAATGGAGTGAAGAAGCTAATGTTTTTAGAAATGAAGATTTTTTTTTTAAACTTTTAATACTTTTTTATGTGTACACTATGTTTTTATACAGAAATGCTTGTCAAAAACATTCGAACGGCAATTTTATGTAATATCAGAATTTACTTCAATTAGATACTTGCATTTTAGAGGTCATTTTACGAAAATTTGGAAAAAACTCTCTAAAATTTAACACAAAACGCCTTAAAAAAATTGTTTAATCCGAATTTTATAAAAATTTAAACATCAATTGACAATATGTGATAAATGTTTTGGCGTAAGAAAATTTTGGCAATGTGAAAAAAAATTGTCTGACATTTTTTTCTAAAACTTTTTACTCGTTCTCATTTAATGTTGGTACTTAAAACTAGCTGAAACATATTTTTTTTGCCTATTACAAACTTTCTATAATATTTGAATAAAATATTGTCTTTTATAAAGTGATGCGCAAAAAAAATGTTGAAAATGTGAAGAAAAAAGATTTTTGAAATTTTATACATTTATAATTTATAATTTTTTTTTTTCACTTTTCTCAGTTAATAGTGAACTATATTAATTAAGTGGTTGAGTAAAATCATAGAATCGTCTTATTGAAGAAATAATTTACCGTTTCTTTAAAATCGTTCAGTACACCCACAATAGTATCCCACTCAAGGAGCAAATAATATACCGGGAGAAATGTACGTTCTTTTATTATTGTTTGACAATCGCACAATATTTATGATTATGATAAATATGAATAAAAACAAAAATAATTTTGTCGGTACGCTAATTTTTTGTTGATTTTGAAAATTTTCAAAAAATAAAATTTTGTTTTTGAGATAAATAACGAATAGAATTTGACGACCCTCGCTACGCTCTCCCGCCCTATCCGTACAATTACTCGTCTACTGCCCATAGGGGAATCTCGCATCTGACACGAATGCGCAGGTCTTGTATATTTTGTACCGGATATATTATACCAATTTTATTTACACGTTTATTTGACGTAAATATTTGTCCATCGTTATGTCCGACGACGGTTTTCGTTTTTCGGACTGCGTTTCTTCTTAGTCTCGTTCAAACAACCGCGCGTTGCGTAGTAATAAACGGTCGTAGCGTTTACGATGTTTTGTTCGTCGAATATTATTATTATTATTATTATTATTATTTATATACGAGTTCTAAAACGTTTGCAAAACTATAAAATAAATACGTGTTCGTTCCGTTCCTGCGTCCTCGAATTTATCGACTCGTCCTGTCGTCCTGTACGTTGTCACATAAAATAATAATATAAAGAAAATAAAAACAAAATTCTCGTCTTGTAATATTTCCATTAAAAAAAAAAAAAAAAAAAAGAAAAGAAAACAAGAAGAAAAAAAAAATGTAAGCTTATAATAAACGATCTGAATCGAGACCGGTGGCATCGTAAAAATATGTATACTTATGTATATATATATATATATTATATACTTAAACTATTTACCGTTGAAATACTTTTCAAAAACTCTTAATTTTCAATCAAATTAATTTAGTTAATTCAGTGTTTCCCAACTTCTTTTCGAAATTAGAAAATTTTGAAAAATTACCCGTAAACGGTATTAGGTTAGGTTATGATTGGATTAGGATTTATTTAACACCTACAAATACCCGTTGGGAATGTAAATAAAAACACAAATTTATTTACCTTTTTTTTTTTTTTTTTTTTTTGTTTTTCACTCAAATAACAAACTTCATATTTATATTTTTAACATTGTTAAAAATTAAATTGTTCGTTCGTTCAAAAAAAAAAAATAAATAAATAAATAAATAAAATTTTCAAGTTTTTAACAATATTGGATTTGGCGCATCCAAGTTGATTTAATCATTCGAGAAAATTATTCATTGCTGCAAATGAAAACTGTTAAAATCCATATTACTAATTATTATAGAATCTCATTTGAAATCGAAAACACACATAATGTAATAAGTAATAACACACAATATAATATTTTTATTTATTTATAAAGTAACACCCTCGAAGGGTAATGTGGTACAGTAAGATATGTTTAAATACAATGTTAAAATTGGGATCTGGACAATCGACCGACAGGACAATACATGCTTAGTTGGCAATTATTTTATTAATAAACTTATATTAGAAAATTAAAAAGAATATTTTAATGCGTAAGCATCGATAAAGAATGCGTAAGACCCTTTTCGAATATCTTCGAGGCATTGGTCACAATATAGCCATTTAATTTTTTTTTCAGTATTATCATTATTGACACTTTTAATTTTTATTTCATCAGTATTGTAATTATTAACATTTTAATTATTATCGTAATTTTTAAAACTTTTATATGAAAATAATTTAAGTAATTATTTCTGTATTGAATGTACTAATATGATTTATTTAGCAAAATAAAATAATATTTATTTACGGGATAATTTTTCTGTAGATCAATTATTGTATATTTAATACATATAATAAACATCTCTTATATAGGTAATGTAAAATTCATTTTATATTATAATATTATATTATATTCTAATATATGTCTATTAATAAAATCATTGCCAACTTAATTTTTAAACATCGACAATATTTCGTTGAGCGTAACGGGTTAGTATGTATTGGGTGTCGGTCGATTGTCCTGTCGGTCGATTGGGTGTCGGTCGAATGACCCAGATCCGTTAAAATTAAGTACCTACTTATAAAAAATAAGAAAGTATACAATTTGATAAGAACAAATAGTAATAATTCTGTAATAGATTAGAAAAGAGAAATATAATATAATAATAATAATAATAATAATAATTTTTATTTTTTCAAACAAACAATAACAATAACATTTTTTATAACATATATAATTAGTTTGATTACCTCCGATAAGCTAAGCTTGAGTTGGAAGTAATATGTTCTTAATTTATACAATATAGAATAAAGTAATTATGGATTAATACTAATATTATAGGTGTTTTTCATTTACAGATTTAGATTAATAATGCACTACAATATTATAAAGTATATTTATAAGTTTATGATAATATAAATGTGTATTTTAATATATGGTAATTAAATTATCCTTAATACATGTCTCTTGAACGGATTAAAATATATAATATGAATATAATATTATTAATATAATATAATATGAAATTAATAAAATATAACAATTAGGACCAGTAACTAATAATTTTTACCGAAATTAGTGTGAAATAAGCGATGTTTCAGGGCATTAAAAGCTGGTATTTTAAGATAAATTTGTTCTAATAGATCTGGACAATATATTTTGTTATTAAGTAATTTATGGATAAATAATACGTCTGTGTTTAGCCGTGTTGACTCCAAAGTTGGGATTCGGCATAGTAGTAGTAGACTTCTCTTACTGATTCGTCAACTAAACCCGATTTTATAGGCTATCATACGAAAGAAACGTCTTTAAATTTTTTTCGCTTTTATTTCTGAGGCCGACTTGTGTCGGGTTCAATCACTTAAGTGCCATTTGGGTGTGATTTAGTGACGCACTGTATGAAAATCGCGGACAAGCATTTTTTATACGAGAAAGCGCTTCCACAAAATGAAAAAGAAAAAAATAATGACATCGCATTGTAAAACCACTAGCTATTAATTCATTCCCATTCGGAATCTAAAAGAATTTAAAAAAACAAAAGAGAATAAATATGGATTATGTAATTTAATCGAAATATTATATTGACACAGTGTTTCAATGTTTACAATAATTTTTGGTTGGTTTGGCCCGCGTGTAGTTTGTATACACGTGTTTTGTGTTTGTGTTTTTCGATAGTTTGTTGAATAATACCCAGCCCCCCCCGCCCCCGCCCCCTTTTGTTCCCAACTTAAATAATAAAAGCTAACGAATGGTCTGAACCCACGTAGTTCAATTTCACAGTGTAATTTGAAATGTACAAAATGAAAGATTCAAAAGATAAAAAACTGATAAAACACAATATCATTTGTGAAACACGAGTGGTAAAAAATGTCTTCTTATCATTCGCCACGTTATTTTCCTTTTTGAAAACCGTTTAATCTTGATGATGTGCCGCGACAAACGATCGGCACGTACGGTCGTTTTTCTCGCAGTAAACTATTCGAAGATAAAAAGAATTACGCGTTAAAACGCTTCGTTGACATTGAAATATGATATTTATATGAAATCTGGCAATCGTTTTTTTTTTTTCGACAAAATTCGTAATAATTGTTCTTACGAAATTCAAAAACGCGATTTTCTTTCGGATAACAATAATTGTCAGCATTGTGTATAAATCAATACCATTCTCACTCCGACGAGACTATTTTTCATCCAAAAATCAGCCGTTAAAATTCCAAACACAATAAACTCAATTTCGAAAAAAAATATTATTTATTTATTATTATAAATTTTCCTTCCCACTTACACAGGCTTGGGACTGTCAGTGAATATTTCACTAAGTTCACTGGTGTGAACACACGTTATTTTGGAATTCATAATATCATACTGTATAAATGGGTGAAAATTTCAAGTTTCTAATTTTTCTGGCTAAATTACTAAAAATCGGTTTCATTTCAACAGTTTTCCGTTGTTTTTGGAAGAAAGAGTATTGAGCATTTTGAAAAACCATCTGAATTGCTACTGTAGGAATGCGATTTCCAACCTAAACGGGTACTTTATGAAAATAGTGTTTTTGTGACGAAAAAGAAGTGTTTCTATGTGAAATAATGAATAGACATCGTGGTAAAAAAGCACCGGCGCTTCTTCTAGAATCCAAAATATTCAAAAATCGCCCCCTACCCCTCCCGCCCTTCAAAATAGAGTCAGGGACGACGCCCCGTTGCGCTGTACCCTGTACGAGTGAATAGTCGAAACCAAAGCGATTTCAATACAACAGTTTTACGTTTTTTTTTTTCGATTTTTACTTATCGATACTGAAGATATTCGGTAGTAATATTTTCATTCGAACCGCCCTGTATATACCTAAGCCTATGATGTTATGTATTAAATCTATGAAAAAATGTTTTCACGTTCGATAAAAATCTAATTCAAAAGTATTTATTTTCCGTATACACACACCGCACTACGATCACTTATTTTTATTTTTTTATTTCCTGCTGAAAAAAAAACCCGTTCCGGATCATACTCTCGTAGGATACTTGGCGTTTTATTTACACGCAAGTACCTATTTCTAATATCGTTATCACCCCGTATTGGTTTATATATATATATTTTTTTTTATGCATTTTATCCCCTTCCTATGTTGTACCCTTGTTTAGAAAAAGGTAACAACCTTTTTTTTTTTTGTTTTATTTTTATTTGAATTCTCTTTCGACTCAGATTTTTTTTTTACGGAAAATCAAAAAAGGAAAAAAAAATGATAAATAAATAAATAAAAAAAAGGTCTTAGTCTCGTGTATATATATATATATATATATACACTCGCATTTGAGCTATCCATTACTGTCACACGTGCACACATCCATCTCAATAGTCTCATATGGAAATCTATATATTGATTTATAATGTAATATATTATTTTATGTAGATTTAGTAGTAGTAACTCTTCATACGGACGTGCCCTGAAGATTTGTTCTTTAACGCAGTTTACCTACTACGTAAAATGGAAAATATAATGCCAGGCATACTTTGCACGACGGGTGGGATTCTCTTGGCGGGTGTATTGAATTTTAAAGAAACGATAAATCATTTCTTTAATATGACGATTCTGAACGAAGGAAGTTAATAATATATAAAAAAATTAATGAGAAAAAAAAATGTTTGAAAAATGTCCAAAATTTTTTTTACACATTTTCAAAATTTTCTTGCGCCAAAATCTTTTTTGTATGATTTTCTACTTAAATTTAAATTTTCATATAGTTCGGATCAAATAATGATGGTTTTCAAGTCATTTTTGTCAAATTTTGGGTAGTTTTTTCCAAAAAAAAAAATTGAAGAATTGAGAAATTCAAAAAATGACCTCTCTAAAGTACAATCTAGAGGCAAATGCGGTTTCAAAAAGTTACTGATCGAAACTTTTGGACAAATATTTCCATACGAAAAGTTGTACACAGAAAAAAAAAATGAAAAATTAATAAACATCATTGTAAAAACAATAGCTTCTTCACTTCGTTCAGTAAATAATAAAAAGTAAAATGAATAGCTTTTTCAAATTTTTTTTCACTATTTTTAGATTTAATGTACATTTCAAAAAAGTCCCTTATTAAAGTTATGATATATAAATGGAAATGTACAATTTAAAATTACATATACTTTTTAGATTGTCTTATAATTATAATTTTATATAATACACACACACACACACACACACATACAAATACAAATAATATAACTATTAGTTTGAGCTAAATATTATAAAAGTAGACAAAAATATATTTAATTTAACTACGGTTAGAAGTATTTAGATGCACTAAAACCAGAATTATGGTAGTTCTTATGATCGTTTAGTGAATTTTCTAGAATTCAAGGTTAATTAAATCTGTAAGACATGGTTGTACGTTTGATGTAAATTTTTTAAATTTTCGAAAATATTATTTCACAGATTTCATAGTCGGCTTTGATTTTGTTTATATTGGAATATATTGGATATTCCAATCAGAATTATATGCATTTTAATATCATTTACATATTATTTTATCAGTTTAAAAATTTCGAAAAATACTAAATCTTGTTTTTTTATGGATTCAAAATGTTACTGTGCTACTTATACCTGAAGAGTGTAATGTTTCGTTTAAATAATAAAATTTCGTTAAAATATTGTTTCATGACTAATTTTTAATTAATATTCAAGTCGTGTTGTATTGTATAACGATAAAAACTCATCGTTTATTGTATAATGTCTTAGTTTTTTGAATATGTAAAAACCTTTTTTGAAAAAGCTCAATAACAACAAAATTCGATTGGACACCAATTATTTAAATCGTTTGAAAATAGTTTTGCGAATTTATAATTATTGAATTTAATCATAATATATACACATAATATTATAATAATATGTATACGAGCTAAATGATTTCACTGCAGTGATATAAAAAACAGGATCACTAATAATCGAATAAACCCCTCGAGGGGCTCGATCAACAAATGTCAGCACTGAAATATTTTCGTGTATAATATAATGTACACGAAAATTCACTGTAGTCGAACTAGAAATCTGCGAATACCATTAATAATGTAACGCTCGAGGTAAACTGTAAACTACCCAATGTTTTGCGTTGTTCACGCAATACAATGTAATGATATATAATAATAATAATATGATGTATCATAAACTACAATAAACTTTAATTAGTAATTAGTAGGGCCCCGGATTTAAACGCACTAAAAACCATCGAAAAATGCTCTAAAAAAACAGCCAAAAATGGCCTTAAAAAAATGCATTTCACTATGAAAATACTCTTAATAAGATCATTTGTGTTTTTTTATATTTGAATTTGTTTTCTTTTTTGCCATCTGCCAAGTCTAGGCATCCGTTTCGCAATTATAGAGAGATTTCTAGATATTTTTAAGGAAAAACCCCATAAAACATGAATAGTATTTTGAATTAGTTAAATTAAAATCATCGATTCGTATTGTGTACAGATACTATACATTATAAAAATTGTAAGTATATGGTTGAATTATGCCTTTAAATGAATAAAATGACCGGAAAATGCAAAATGAAAATTTCACTTTTGAGTTCTCTGTCACATGAAACGAATTATGTACTTGGAAAGCATTGCGTAAGATCACCGAAATAAATGTGCATTTTGCATTGGAATCCGGGCCCTAGTAATTAGTAATTACTCGGATATTGTAACGAAATAAATTCTAACAAAAGCACTCTAAGTAGACAGAAAAAAAGAACAGAGAAAAAAAAACAATTATTACATTTTAGTCTAAAATAAAACAAATTTAGAAAAAAAATGCAGTTCCTAATCAACTTTTTAATTTTTAATTTTTTTTTTGTAACTTAAGTATTTTCTAATGCTGCAAACAATATTGGAAAGTCAGATTATGAGGTTCATAATATTTACTTTCGAAGTCATAGCCTAACACTTCATTGAAACAATTTTTAAAACAAGTACACAACCTAAATCCGTCCGTACATTTTGTACTTTTAAATTTTATTTTTATTAAAACAAATCTATTATTATTATTATTATTATTTTTGATTTGATTAAATGACAAAAACAGGAATTGAATACCGTACTTTTTTTTTAAGCTACGAGTGATAAGTTCATTATTATTTATATATATATATATATATATGGCTTGGGTCATGGAGGGCCAATGTCACTTTTAAATTTTTTTCGGTACATGATGTTTTTGGTCTTTTAAAAATTTTAAATGCCATACAAGTTTCAATTTATCCTTTTAGAGTATATAAGTTTGTTATATTCTATTTAGTAATGTTCATTTTCTAGGTAACATCCAAAATACTCTGGTACTTAATTGATATTGGCCCTTGAAAATCAGTTTTTTGAAAATATTTTAGAACATTGGCCGTAATTTAAATTACAAAATTAACACTCTTATTTCTTAAATTTGATTTGTAATTATCATATATATATATATATGATAACTTTATCAGAAACTTTTTTTCCAATCTACAAATGAATTATGAATTAAAAAGTTGTTAGTTAAAACTTAAACTAGTGTGTATTATTTTTTATATTATTATTATTATAAGACAAAAGTGATTACTGTGTACGATTTTCGATTAAAATCGTGTAAAATGTTGAACTTAAAACAAAAATAAATTACACAAACACAACACATCGCGTGGTGGTTACACATATTTGAAATTGTAAACTGAAAAAAATTAAAACAAATTCGCTATAATATTATTACATTACTGCTTTGGTAAAATCAATAAATTATTTCCCGTCGACCGGTGGAAATGCTTTTATAATAATTAAATCGTTGAATTATTATAATATAACACGTTGTAGTTCTGTCTTCGGATATTGCTAAAAGCCGCTGTGCTCAGAAATCCAATCTCTGAACCATTAAATCCCAATCTAAGGAAAAGTACAATCTAGAGGCAAATCCGGTTTCAAAAAGTTATTGATCGAAACTTTTGGACAAGTATTTCCATACGAAAAGTTGTACACAGAAAAAAAAAATAAATAATAAAAAAAAAACATCATTGTAAAAACACTAGCTTCTTCACTTCATTCAGAATCTAAAATATCAAAAAATAATATTCAATCTCTTCAGGTGTTCAGGGGAAAATTTTCCAATACCAAAAAAAAAACTCAAATTAAACATAGAAAAGCAGGTGAAATATGCACTTAAAATATTCAAATATAACCGAAATATATGCGCTTATATCATCGACAGAAGTGTTCAATAATATGCAAAATACGTAAAAATTAAAGAGAACTGTATACAACATTTCTGGTGTTATGAAACGCGTTTCTACAATACTTAGCTATGTTTTGAATATGATTTTTGAAAAAAAACATGCTAACTCCTATTTATAATAGGACTTATAGTCCATAGCCCTAGTGATGAGTGTGATGAACGACAATAATTAGGTATTCACTGGCCAAACGTTTTATTAGGGTTAAATCTCGAGAAATTTGTGTAATATTCGATAGCGGGGCAAACTAACAGCGACACGTACGCGAGTCAGGTGGGTCGTGTTTCCGGAAATACCGCCCCTCACTTCCCCTCAGGGGCCGGGCGAACGAGGACGCGTGCATAATACGTATATTTTGTTTAAGTCGTTTGCGCGCAACTTTTCCGAACGGAAACGACATGTGTGTGGCGTGTGTATGTGTGTGTGTGTGTGTGTGTGTGTGTGTTGTTGTTGTAAGATTAAAAAGAAATTCGAAAGTTTAACGTGACGTGATCGGTTTATTTCGGGGTTGCAATTCGGGATTTTCAGGGGATGCACGAGCACCCCAAACATTTTAAAATCATCCCCAAATTTATGCTGTTTTTGTTTAGACACAAAGAATAACCCCTCACTATGATTTTCTCCTAAACTAACAATGATAAATAAATATTTTGCCAGCGGTGAAATAAAACGAAATTTTCAATTCACCTCTTAAAAAAACAAAATCTCCTCTATTGGACGTTAATAATGTGTGTTCAACCCTACAGAAAAAGCTAACCCTTAAACGTAAATAAAAAAAAAAATCTTTTTACGTCAAGCCTTTCGTTAAGACGAAATCATTAAATTATACTCAGACTTTAAAAATCGTAAATTAAGCATCGATATTTTTTAAAAATCGGGTTTACAAAATGGCTATTCAGAATTTTTTCTAAAACTTTATATTGTAATATGAAATTTCAAATTTAAAAATTTTGTTCCTAATAATAAATAATTTATTCAATAACACCTACTATGATTTTGAGTGTGAAGTACATTAATAATAATAAGAAGAAGAACAGTTATAGTCGTCATTTTCAACACATCCACCAAAAGTATCCGACCCAAGAAGTGAAGAATACACATGGTGCAAATTATATTCGGCTTTCTCGTCTCTACTCAACTCGTCTTTGCTTTACTTTACTTTATTCTTTTTTTTTTTTTTTACTTAATTTTGCATTACAAATCAATGTTATTTTAGACAGGGAAATTCCGATAAATCTAAAAAAAAATTTTATCAACATTTTAACATTAATATTTAATTTTTCTGTAAGTTGTAAATTTTTATTTTTGTGTTCAAGTTTTGTTTAGTGGGAAATGTTTCACTATAAATTAATTTATATGCATAAAAGATTTTTTTATATGTTATTCTTAAAGAAACTACCAAACTATATGTATATATATATATATATACATATATATTTATATAAATAAATATGAACTTGGGTAGAAAACATATACAAGAAATCTGATTTTTTTTTTTTTAATTTTCATTCCTCGTATCTATATACACATTTCGTGCGTTGAAATAATATTAGTAACAGTTGACAAAAATGTATTTTTTATATTTTTAATTCGACATCCAAATAAAATAATATTATTTAGAAATAAGTTTTTGGTGTAGATTCTTGTCAAAAGAAAAAAAGTTGGCCGTCTCTGTTGTACCAAAGGTCTTACTCGAAATATTCTAATGTGATATTATTATGATAAATCGTGACGTTCGAAAAACGATTCTGTCCTCGCGTTAGTAGTAGTCAACTTTACCTTGACAATGATCGAGTCGAAACTTTGGATCTCTCGTGCTAGGGTGATTGTTTTTTTGTTTTTCTTATTTTTATACGCTCAATGCACTCGTGGTCTTTTCGGGGTTGCAAAAACACTATGGGGGGTGTCGAGAGGTCACATTACTACTACCCCTGAAATATTTTTGTGATAACGAGACTATCCTATTCTATGCTACTTTTAAAAATACTTTATCTCAAAAAATCCTTTTTGACTCTAATGTATTGGAATATAATTTATTGGTTAGGTACAAAAATTACATTTTTTAAAATTGTAAATTTTTATAATACTTACCTGATGCCTAGAAACGCTAAAAACGTTTAGTTCATTTTCATCTACTTATTTAATACGTGAAATGACAGTTTCCCCTCTGACTATAAAACAAATTGAATTGGGAAACTGACTAGAAATAAAAAAATCTAGGTGGAGAGGCTACAAATAAATGCTATATATTTTTTTTTCTGAAGGGGTACTGCTGCTTAAATTATATATTAATGTAATGTAACAGAAACAAATTTTCCACCCCTAAATAATAAAAACAGTTATATTTTAGTCGAATTGTGTTATAATCAAAAACACTTAGGTAATGAACAATAAATTTCAAAACGAAATTAGTCTACTTAAAAACATACACCTGATATACCAATAATACATAATTCTTAAACAATTAATAAAAATATAAGTCGATTTTCTAAAATCGAATAATCGAATTAACACTTGCAAAAATGCAAATACAAAATACAAAATGTAATCACAATTTGGTATAATCACAACGTACAAAGTTTTACAAAATACAAATAAAACAAAATTGATTTGTGATTCTCAAAATAGTACAACAGAGTGGCTGCCAACGATATAGTTTTCATATTTGAAATCAAATTATTGAAAAAAATTTCGATTTTTAGTTTTAAAGAAGATTTAAACATGTTTCAAACAAGTTTTAAAAGCAAAAACCAAAAAAAAAAAAAAACATTTTTGTTAGCTTATGGCCGGAACGAAAACGTATCTGGTTTGAACGTGTTTACGAAACGGAAGATATTAAAATAAAATAAAAACCGGTGTAGATATCTGGGTTGCATAGGGGTTGTTAGTTCGTATACGGTTACTACGCCCCCGGGTTACTACCCCCGGCGGCGGATATTCCCCCATTCACCGGAGGCTGCGTGTCTTTTACCCCCCCCCCCGAGAAGATAAGCTCGGAAAAGCCTCCAGACTTTTGGCAACCGTGCAGTTAGTGCGGTGACGGTGGTGGTGGTGGTGGTGGTGGGACGAGACGTAAATACACCCTCTCCGCAGTGGCTTTTCCGAAAAATTACCGGCTTAAGGTCAAAAACGGTGCACCATCTGCGTCGATAATCTGTTCGCCGATAAGTCAATTGAGGATCTGGCGAAACTTTTTGCCGGGTCAATAGGTATTACTAATATTCGAGCACTTTGCGTTTAGGTATAATTTATATATACAAAAAAAAAAAAAAAAAAATCAACGCCAAATTTGTTTGCCATAAAATAGTAAAATAATTGTTTGGTTTACGAAAAAACCTAATCGTGTGTATTATTCCAACAGCAGTGCCAGCTGTATAAAAAGTTTAACATTAAAATGATTGTAGTACAGTTTTCCCGATCCGTTTTTCCTAATCAATTTTTTCCAATCTAATTTCTCCAATTTCAATATTCACCACGAAAACATTCTTTCAATATATATTTTTACAAATTAAATATTTCCCCCCCCCCCAAAAAAAAAAAAAAAAAGAATAATTGTATGCCCCATAATTAAAAAAAATAACAATTAACATTTCGTGTTAATTATTGAAAATCACCCGAATCGGATTCGTTTATTAACTCGATCGATTATTATTATAATCAGGCGCCTATCCCTCTACTAGCAGCGTGTAAACATTTCGTAAACAAACAGTGTGTATATTGTTACACGTCTGTTACGCGTCCTTCGGAAATGATAATAATATCACCTATACCTATACTAATGTCGTTCATTATAAAGGAAAACAACTTACCACTAACCTCCCCTCCCCCCGGCCCGATCCCCCGAATGAACAAACACTGATTTTCACTTTGAATTCTCCTAAGTGCACGTGTGAGCGAACTTAATCTATTTACCTTGTTTCCGTTCTCGGCGAATTTTCTCTCAAATAAGCGGCTTAAGCGCTAACTACTACTACACTTCTTTGCAACGTGTCAGTGGAAACATTATCATCTTTCGCGTTTACCCCGGGAGGGGGGGGACGAGTGGGATTTCTTAATTTTCCTGTATATATATATATTTATACTTACAGTGGTTAGTGCCAAAACGGTTGATTGTTGATGCGCCAAGTCCGCGGACGTAACTAAAAGTAACGGACGAATTAAAAATTCTTGTCAGACAACACCCGACGATGTTTAGCATGTCGCTTCTACGACCGCGTTTAGTATGGAACACGAGTTTAGAAATCTCAGATCTACAAAAGTTGTGTAAAGATAAAAATAAAAAGCCGCCTGAGTAATTCCCACCACAGGTATTTTTCGCTCCTCGGGTCAGGCACGCCCTTGGTGGGTGTGTTGAATTTTTAAGAAACGGTTAATTTTATTTCTTCAATAATAAAAAATGCTGAACGAAAGAAGTTAAAGAACAATAATAGTAATTTTCCATTAAATCCACACCTAGAGTATCTGACAACAGAGAATACCTGTGGTGTGAATTGTGTCTGGTTTTCTCGTCTATAGCCAGTGTTTCTCAACCTTTTCACTGTGTCAACTCCCAAAATATTAGATATCCAATTTATTTTACATTTAAGTATAGATTACGCACATTATAGAATTGCAAACAGCATATTAAATAATAAATACAACAAAAATTTGATTTCAAAGAAATATAAAGCATCCATTTTACTTGTACACTTTGTTATAAATAAATAATACATGTAAACAAATTCAAATACTTAGAGTCATATCTTTAACAATTTTATTAATATGGCTTGGTAGTTAGTCTGAAACGATTTGTTCAATATCTTTGGTTTTATAGAATAATTATTTGTTAAAATAATTTTCAGTCAGTGTGTTCCCATTGAATTTATATTATGATAGAGGAGAAACTTTTATTTCACATAAATAATTTGTTGAAAATGGACTAAAGTTTTTTAATGTTTCTAAGCTTCGGTTGCATTAGATTTGATACTCGTTTTAATTTTTAACACGTAGTTTTGATGTTTTTATAAATCTGTTGTAATATATTGTATTCTTAAGTCGATTCAATCAATACTGTTCTTCATTGACAACGATATATGATACAATGAGCATAAATTTTCATCCGATTTATATTATCATTGTTATGTTCTGTATTCATTTAAATGTTGGCGACCCTAAATAATTAGTTAGCCACCCTCAGGTTGAGAAACACTGGTCTATACTTTATTTTAATTTGCTTTACTTTATTTTGGCTCCACCTTTTTTTTTTTTTTTTCTAATCTGTTTCCACTCTCACAAAAAAACAAAACGAAACGTACCTTTTGAAGTGAATGTAATACTTGTAGTAGGTTAGTCGGATACACCCAATCGCATTAATTCTGTACGCGATACGCCCATGTAAGTAAACCGATACGGCAGTTTCCACAGCTGCTGCTGTTGTCCGGTCCACCGGTGTTAATTAAGTGGTTCGGAAACTGTGTTTGGGTTTATCTAGATTACATTTATTGAAAGTAATCGTATAGACCGAGGGTTCTCAACACTGGGGGGGGGGCGACACCCTAGTGTATCAATTAGGCGAGTCGCCAGAAAAATAATTGTTTGATTATATTTTGGAGTTTAAACTATATAAATGCTGTAAAGAAAGGTTCACATGTCATCATACCTCATTGAATTTTTTTTTTTTTAGGAAAATATAAAATCTTTAGCCATGCAAATTTATAAGAATTTTAAATTCTGGATAGTGCGAAGAAGCTAGCGTTTTATTTCTGTAAACACATTTTGTACAGAAATACTTGTCCAAAATATTATGAACAGAATCTTTTAGAATCAAAATTTACCGCTAGATGGAATTTTTCAGAGGTCATTTTTCGAAATTCTCAATATATTTTTCCAGAATTTTGGGGAAAACTACATAAAATTTAAAACAAAAATGCCTTTAAAACTCTTTTTTTTTGTTCAAATGTTATGAAATTTTAATTTAGATACCAGACAGACAATAATATGAGTAATAACACTTTTTTCTCATCATTTTTTTTTTTTTATTTTCTCACTTTTCTGTTAATAGTAGAATAATAAAAAATAAATGATTTTTGTCACAAAAACAAACTTTATAACTTTTAAGTAAAATTGTATCGACAAAAATGAAGCTTTACACAGAATCGTTTTGTTGAAGAAATAATTTATCGCGTCTTTAAATTTCAATACACCCACCAAAAGTGCCACCACTCTTGGTGCTAAGTAAATCCGGTTCTTATTTTTTTTTTTAATAAAATGTTAACACGTATTGGTGTAATAATTTACATAGATAATTATTGTTATTTTTTCAAAAATACAATAATTGTAGTAAGTGTCGCCCTGTATAAAAAATTGAGAACCACTGGTCTAGAAAAATATTTAGTCTATTTTTTTTTATTTTATCCATTGATAAATAATGGATAGTTATATAAATATTAATCGTCTAAAATGAAAATTGTATTTATCTGAACATATTATTATTATTATTTAGAAGACAGATTTGTGTGTAAAATTATATATTTTTTAACATTTAAACAGAAAACCAAACTATAATAATAATAATTAAAGTACGATATTCCAAGGGGAATAAAAGCCGAATAAAATAAAACCTTTGAAATTCTGTGGGTGAATAATGAAAGACATTAATTCCTGTTACAGTACAACAGATTTTAGTGTTAAATCACTGCTTTCAGAATGTACAAAAACACAAATTAGTGCTGTTCCCAAACTTTAGAGTCATAACGATCACCGTTTTTCAAATTAGCCGGGTCGTGAAAAGCGTTAATTTTACTATAGGTACTGTGGTGTATCGTGCTTAATGTAAAATATAGTGTTTTACCGTTTAAAGTAATTTGTTTTCAACACAATATGCTTTGTTTATTTTTTCAGATATGTTTCCTTAGAACCAAAATTTGCAGCATCAACGTTTAAAGTAAGTATAATATCTTCGATACTAATGGTTTGTGCATGTAATTCAATAAGAGTGTACGTTAAATTCGATTCAATCATATAAGATAATATTATCTTTATCTTTATTTATATATACATAAATTATTTTATAATTTAGTAAAAGTAGTTTCTCACATTAATAACTGAAATTAATATATAACGTAAATTGAATAACGTATAAGGTAGGATGTAGAAGAGAGCCACTGTGGTATTTCACGTCTTGAAATAAAATTATTATTCACTTGTTTTTCATTGTTACATATTATCTAGCGATCTTGACATTATTTTTATCACAGATCGCAAGACAGTGAATTCATTGATTTTCTGATAGTATTACCTGATCTCAATTCAACGTGACCACATAACAGGTGGTGGATTAAAACAGGGTATACAATACCTTTTGTTATTATTTATTATACGAAACAAATTTTCGACACGTGAACACGTGATAGTAAAAAAACTAAGAAAGGTTAGTAAATTTGTATATATAAAGAGACTTTTTTCTCCATAAGTGGTAACATTGATCTGAGGTCAGATTTTGGTATGCTTATATTTTTGAGAATTATATAGTTTGAATAGGAAGTGCATAATCTTATCATAAGTCTTATCAGTGATTTTATTTTAGATGTTTGTATTTAGTACGCGTGTTGTTAATATTACACAATAATACATTTTGGTTATTTTATTTTATTTCATAAGATAGTTAAAACGAACGGATTAAACTTTATTAGAGATTTTTCTAAAATTCAAGTTTACAATATGGTTGTTTTGAATTTTTTCTAAAATTGTTTACTATAAAATTCCGAATTCAAAAATTTTGGGTCCTAAAAAAAAAAAAAAATATATATGTTTTATTGCTGTAGCGCAACGATGTAATAATAATTTTCAAAAAAAAAAAAAAAAAACTGTTAAAAATAATTAAATAGAACAAAAGGACAAAGGTTATCGCATTTGTCAAATCATACTTGATCATCATGTATATATAATAATATATTACATAATAATAAATACTTAATAATCTATACTATACTTTCATGAATTTGACAAAACTCGAAGTAACATCAATACAACATATTTATCGTAAACCATTAAAATAAAATATGAACTGAAGTAAAAATCATATTCACTGTATATTAAATATATGAATACAATTTTCAAGTTAAACTTTACATTTTCTTAAAACATACCTGATAAATTTTTTACGTGACTTTTAATGCACTATAACTTTTGCTATATTATAATATAAAACTAATTTTTTATTATGAGATATACTTTAAATAATGATTTTAAAGTAAAATATTATCAATACTAGGATAATTATAAATTTCTCTACTTAATTCCAAAAATATTTACGTTTTAGGCAAATTTTATATATAACAATTATTATTTTAGAATATTAAAATTTCTATAATTTATATTGCACGCTTTTTTTTTTTTTTTTTTTTTTTACTGTAATTGCACTATTTCGTTTGAAATCTGTGAAACTACCAAAACCTACCCTTATAAGCAAAATTTCAACCCTTCTGTAGCACGTCTTAAACTTAATTGATATATATATATATATAATATGTATATTGGAATAATATCTGAGGGTGTCCCGATCAATATTTAAAACTTAAAAAATAAGGACCACTCTAATATATATATATATAATACATATAAGGGATTTTCTGTGGGTATCAGGGATAAATTGGTTAGCGATTCCATTATCTGGATCATTAAGAAGAATAACAGTCTGTCGAACGAAGGATATAAAAACGAAGTCTTTCACTCCCATGATGATCCTTATATTATCGGGGGGGGGAGGGGAAAGAGTTTTGATAAAATTGTTATTGTGCACGTTTTTTTTTTTCTTTTTTTTTTGGAATCGCAAAGAGGATCGGTAACGATGGTGCCTTACGAAAAAAAAAAAAGAAAAGTTAATTTGCCTTTTGTAGTCTTCGGTCTAATGCCGAAGGATTTGTGGAGGGAGTAGCTGAATCGGAAAAGTCGCGCGCTTTTACAAATATAGACGACCATTGTCCTTCTTTCCGAGTATTTTCGACCGGATTTGGAGACACAGACAAATCGGGAATAATTTTTGCGTGTCGCAAACGATTTATTGGGATTTTTTTTTTTTTCGCCATAAGCCTTCATCCGGATTTAGAAACGAATCGCGCGGAACGATGACGGTTATGCGGTTATGGCTGGTATAATATTATGGAAGTGTTTTTTGTTGTTCGGACTATTGTGTGACTGCTATTATCGGTCTACTAAAGTAGATGTCCTGTTGTTGTCGAAAATTAGTGATTGAAGATTTTTCTCTTTTGATTTAGTGATTTTTGACATGGTGAATATTTCAGTGATACCATTTTTTTATGTTGATTTTTCTTTTTATGATATTTTATTCGAATAAAATATAATTATTATTTTGCTTGGCTTTTGAAAAGGATGTTGTAATATTATTTTGTGTTTTGTATACTTATGTAATTGTATATATATATATATATATACATGATGGTTTTTATAGCACTTAATAAAATAAAAACATCAACATCATTTGGTATTGAAAAGTGAAACGCTATCGACCAACTGATTATGACGTCACTAAAATTTAGTAAATTTCCTGATAATAGATTCAAAGTTTGACCGAAATTTCAGTTGTAATACAATCTTTAATGCATACCAAAAAAATAATTATCAGTTATTGAAAATAACTTAATACAGCTCTTATACGATTTAATTTGAAAATCTGAATATTTTTTATGATCTTAACATAATAATTAGCTACATTTTTCTTTTTTAATTTGTTTATATTTACGATTCTAATTTTTTTAGTAAAATATTGCAAGAATTTGTACACTGAACTAATATAATTTTATATACCTATTGTTTTAATTATTCTGATGTTCACTTTTAGATTCTGAACGAAGTGAAGAAGCTAGTGTTTTTACAACGATGTTTATTTTATTTTTATTTTTTCTCTGTACAACTTTTCGTATACTTGTCCAAAAGTTTCCATCAGCAACTTTTTGAAACCGGATTTGCCTTAAGATGGCCATCTTTTGAATTTCTCAATTCTCCAATTTTTTTTTTAGAAAAAACTACCCAAAATTCGACAAAAACGACTTTAGAAACCATCATTTTTTGATCCGAACTATATGAAAATTTAACCATAGATAGAAAATAATATAAGAAAAATTTTGGCTCAAGAAAATTTTGGAAATTTTTCTAACATTTTTTTTCTTAATTACTTTTTATATTATTTTTAATTTTCTTCTATCGCGTTTCTTTAAAATTCAATACACCCGTCAAGAGAATCTCACCCGTCGTGCGAAGAACACCCATCGAGCGAGTTTTTTTCTTACCAATTTTTCGGTATCGGTGTGCGGTACAATTTCAAATATTCAAAAAAATAATTTGGTCGTTGTGGATTTTTGAAATTAAGTTTTATTTGTCCATTGAAAATTTTTTGAAAATGGAGCTGTCTTGTTGTCGCACCGACACCTTCGATTGAGAAGTGCATATTGTCTTATATAGAGAGAGTGAAGGAAAACATGAAAATGAATTTTGGAGGAAAATGGACGTTGAAGGAAAACGAAATTTGATTTTTGGAGGAAAATAGATAAGGGAAATTTTTCACAACACAAGACTTGTCGAACAGAGGTCTTTGTAGACATAAAACGAAGACATATCTTAACATAATAATAATTATTATTGTTATTTCGCTTTGTTCGGATTTCGGACGCAGACTGCGATAATATTAAATCGGTACGTAGTTTGCATAATATTAGTACTGTAAACAACATTAGTGTGTCGGTCTCGTATTTCGGACTTAGATCCTTAGATCGACGTGTCTTGTTCGATGGGTTTATTGGGCGTCTCCGCACCAGATTTCGTAAATTTTCGGCGGCGCCAAATCACTGGTAGTCGTCGCCGGTTTTCGTTCGGCCGACGACGCGCGACGGGTAAAATCGGTATCCGAGTCACGTCGCGGGGCGCACGTGCCGCGTACACCGGTCCAGAGTCCCGGTATTCCCGCGAACGAACCCGTGGTACGAGAGTGGGAAGGGGGGGGTGGGTGGGTAGGGGAGGGGGAGTATTAAGATGCCGTATACTTTAACGTCTCTCTCCCGTTATTATAATAATATTATTATACTCTAACACCGTATCGGCGCAAAGCACATTATTATTATTATTATTATTATAAATGTGTTTTATTCGAAAAATACGTGTAAAAAAGTCAGCGTTGAATTCCGGTTCAATTCTCTCCTACCCCCCCCTCCCCATTTGAGGTGCCTACCCCTTTTTAATGAAATACACAAAAAATTATTGATGGGGTGTCAAATTTCGACGGTTTTCACGCGTTTTAGTCCAGTCTTTTTGGACTTGCAGTTGAGGGCGGAGGGAATTCCCATAGGGGAATTAAGATTCTGCACGGGGAATGATAAAATTATGAGATTTTTTTTTATTACTATTATTAAAATAATAAATATTAAATTTACCCGTTTTATTTCACAATCATATTATTGTTCATGTTTTATATTTAATTTTTAAAATATTAAAAATAACAAAAAAAAAATTCAAAATACTTTACTTTACTGTATTTTTTTTTTCATTCGATAAATAAAGAAAAAATTGTAGAAAAAAAAATTTCCAGATTATTTTTTTCCCATTTTCAAAATTATCTTGTGTCAAAATATTTCTCATATTATTGTCTGTCTACGTTTATATCGTCATATATTTTGGATTAAAAAAAAGATATTTCCCAAGGCGTTTTTGTCGCATTTTGCATAGTTTTTTTCACATTTTAAGAAAACTATTGAAGATTTCAAAGAATTACCTCTTTAAACGTACCATTTGAGGTGAATTGTGATTCAAAAAGTAACTTTTGAACAAGTATCTCCATACGAAAAACTGTTTACAGAAAAAAAAAAAAAAATGAGAATGAATAATAAAAATCATTGTAAAAACACAAACTTCTTCGCTCCGCTCATTGTCTCAAAGAGGTCTAAACTGTAATTTAAGAGTGATCAGGCTTCTAAAAAATGAACAAGGAGGAATTAGATTTTTGAAAATTTACAAGGGGGCGTAGAATGAAAATGGTTGACAACCATTGTCGTAGAACAATAGTAGGTAGAAGATTAAAATAGATTTTGATAAATCATTTCTTCCGTAAAACAATTCCAAGCGAAGTTCTGGTTCATGAAGAGGAATTTCAAAACTTGTTTGAAACTGAAATTATTTCATTTTCATATAGAATGTATTAATAATAGAATTGTTAATGCCATTTTAAGTGTTTACAAACATGGTTTGTTTGAAAATAATCAAAATAATTGCTTAAAAAAGCACTTGTATTCTTCAATATAAGCGTTAAATTTTTTTTTTTTTTTTTTTTCAAAACGAGCCAAAAGAAAAAAAATTAATCCGTAGCTCCCTGTTCGGAAAAAAGTTAGACATTCTCGTAAAAACTTCCAAAATGTTCAACTTTTACTATAAAAAATTAGGTATTTTTGTTTTTGCTTAAAATATTTTCCCAAGACTATAAAAACAATTAATAGAAAATTATCATTTTTACAAAAACGTAAGCATTCGTTAAACTGTTTTAAAAAGTTCAAATTACTATGTGTTTTAAAGGATCGAAAAAGAAAAAAGGTGCTACAAAAAAAAAAAAAAAATAAATAAAAATACTGGTTTTCAATCGAAATAATTATATTTATTATACATTAATAGTGATAATTGATTCGTGATGATCAAGATTTTTTTTTTCCATTTTCACGTTTCCGTTTTCACCGTCGTTGCGTTTCAACGTTTTTAATTACATTTTTAAAATGCGTGTTTTACTTCCATAATAATATCTCGTACAGTGAATCATTCGAATTCTCGCGTACCTTAATGACTCGAGATTACATTCGTTTCTCGTGTAATCCGGGGCACCATTTCAGTCCCGTAAAATGTTCTCAAGAGCCAGTAAACGGTTTGTTTACGCGCTGCGTCGTAATCTGTTATAAATTGCACGTTGAATTAATAAAACGCACAATATTCGGTTTAGTTTAGGGTGACCGTCGTCGTACATTGTAAATTATAAAACAGAATACGAAAAAAAAAAAAAGAAAAAAAAAAACCGGTAAATTCGGTAGTACCGATTTAGAAACACACCAGAGTGTTATATCCTAGCTCTATAAACAAAAAAAAAAATAAATAAATAAAACAAGTGTGTGTACTTTGCTCGACAGGAGTGTTGTTCGCACCTCGAACGGGATACTCTTGACGGGTGTGTATTATATTATCATCATTCATCGGTAATGGTTAACCGAAATGTATTTTTCCATTAGTTTCGCTATCGTTTATATCTAAGGACAATATACACATTATTAAAAAAAAAAGCCGGACATACTTCGCACGATGGGTGTACTTCGCACGACCGGTGATATTCTCTTGACGGGCGTATTAGATTTTAAAGAAACGATAAATCATTTCTTCAGTAAAACGATTCTGAACGAAGGAATTTAATAATATAAGAAAAAAAAAATGTTCGAAAAATGTCCAAATTTTTTTTTCATATTTTCAAAATTTTCTTGCGCTAAAATCTTTTTTATAGGATTTCTATCTATGTTTAAATTTTCATAAAATTCTGATCAAAAATTGATGGTTTTCGAGTCGTTTTTGTCAAATTTTGGGTAGTTTTTTCCAAAAAAAACATTGAAAAATTGAGAAATTCAAAAAATGACTTCTTAAAAGTACAATCTAGTGGCGAATCGGGTTTCAAAAAGTTATTGATCGAAACTTTTGGACAAGTATTTCTATATGAAAAGTTGTATACAGAAAAAAAAATAGACATCATTGTAAAAACATAGCTAAAATAATGAGAAAAAAGTATTAGAAAAATTTCCATTTTTTTTCACATTTTCAAAATATTCTTGCGCTAAAATATTTCTCTTCATTATATCATATATTAATATTTTACATATTAGAATGAAAATTTATACACCATATTACTCTAATGTGTTTTTATATTTTTTGTTAAAATCAGATGAGTTAAATTTCAATTATAAGTTTCAAATTTCATAACATGGCACAATTGATCATTATCACAAATCATGAAATGAACATGGATTGTTCTGTCATGAAATATTCAAACAAAGGTACTCAAAGTAAGACTGACAACTATTTTCCTGTATAATTATTAATTAACTGAAGATCCACTCAGAACCCATTTGTTGAAGGGATAATTTATAGTTTCTTTTTAACTCAACGCTCCTAGCTAGAATATACTGATATAGGATCGAAGTATACCGATGGTGTGAAGTAAATTCGGCCTTTTTTTTAGTAGATAAATAATATTTAGAGTTGGTATGATCTTTTGAGTTTGTGTGGGAACAAATAAAACTGATTTGAACTGAACATTTAACTAGGTGCTAATATTGGTCAAAGTGTAGAAAATTTGGCTTTTGTGAGAAAAAAAAATACTTCTATTAATATTTTAACATTTATTTTGTTCCTCCCTAAAAAAATGTATATGGACGCCCACGCGTGGACTTCCTATCGGTCATCGTGAGAATATTTAAAAGCAATAAAGACGACGAAAAAACAATATTAAGTCTTCGAAGAATTCACCGTCTTCTGTATAATAGATTATGCTGATTGACCAAACATAAAATAATTGTTTTTCCGATAAAAAGAATAATATAATATAATATGGTAAGTATTATAACGTTACGATTCGCGCTTTCGTAGAATTTAATTTAATTTATCCATTTCAAACAGTTCACGTCAAACGGATATTGTTGTTTCATCTCGTCCGTGCGTCGGACGCGAATCATATTTTCGGAATTTTTCCGTAGCTCACCAGAAGAATTTACAGCTATTGTTTAAAACAAAGCAAACATTCGAAACATTTTAATACTTGTTCTTTTCTCTACGAGTAACGTTTTGTGAGTAGGCCTCGGGTTGTTTTTTGAAAACAGTATATTATTCTCCACTTTAAATTATTCAACTACCCGGCATATGCGTACGTCGGGAGGGGCTCGGGGAGCTAAGTCCCCTAGGTTTAGGGTAGTATTTAGTAGTCCCTTTAACATTATAGGTCATAGAAATTTAAAATAATAATATTCATTAATATTTTAAATGATATTTGAAGTTAAGAAATATAACATTTATAACATTTTACTTTGGTTATCTAAGCTATCATAATTTTGGCTAAATCAACAGAACTTTGTTTAGCCATGATATCCACGTTTAATATTTAAATAAATAATATCTAGAGTCCGGAACTTGATGCATTTGTATTTTGTTTTTAATTTTCTCTAATATATTGCTTGTCTTAACATAAATTTGATTCGTGGAGTATGGAATCAAATAGTACAATTTTTATTTTGCATTTTTTGTATTTTTATGGGTTTTTTTACTTAATGGTCCCTTTTTAATATTTTTGATGCATTTCATTTTTCATTTTTCTACTTTTGGTACCTAAATATATTCACATTTTCGTTCATATTATATCATATAGGTAATATTTATTACATATTTTCTTTACTTAATTTTAACACATTCAATTTTGTGATTATACTAGCTAGGTAGGTACGTACAGTGGCGTATTTACGGGGGGGGTTGCCCAGGGTATCCACCCCCCCCACAGACGCTGAGGTTTGTTTTTGCTTATTTTAAATCGTTACAATAGAAAATTGTAATTTGTTAAAATTCAATGCAAGTTATAATGGTAAACATGTTAACACGTCTTAACAACTGATAATAATAATATAAGTTTTGTAAAATAATATTTAAAAACATTAATTTAATCTATGAGTAGATACACAATGAGTGTATATGCAATGACTTCTACCCAAATATATTTAAGTTATTGCAAATTCTCGCTACTTTGCCAGTTTCAACAGCAACAGCAGAACGGTCTTTCTCAACGTTAAAAAGAATCAAAACATATTTGAGATATTCTATGTCTGAGGTAGGTTTTTCAATCTTGTACACTTTTAATAGTATATACATAAATTTAAATGATATATTTATATATTTTTTTGTTTTAGAAAAGGCTTAATGGCCTTGCTTTATTATCAATTCATCGAGAGCTAACTTTTAAGACTGATGAAGTGATTGACGATTTAGCCAGTAATAGTAGAAAACTTGATTTTATTATATAATATACAATACTTTTCGTCTATTTATATACTTATTATATCTAATTGTATTTAAATAAGCTTTTTGACTATATGTCTTTCATTTGTACAAATTTGTTATAAATAGTTTAAAATTAGAAAATTTTTTTTTTTAATTATATGTAAAGTGGTATCAACTTATATTTCTTTCTTATTCTATGGCACCGCGAACTCGTACAAA
>JAIPRM010002323.1:0-31130 GCA_025469315.1 Stegophylla sp. TES_Ste_2020 | reverse complement strand
TAAAATTTATAAAAACATTTAGTGTGAATAGTAATAAATACAAAAATGTTGAAGAAGAAAAGGCACGGAGGAGACTATAGTGTAATGTATACTTATTCAACGTCACAAACAACAGAAAATTGCAGTGAGCATATAATTTCTGAAAAAAAAAACAATTTCTAATAGATAAATCAATCAATTTTAATTTTCTACACGTTTAATATGCGACCTTAGCCCTCCCCATACGAAATTCTTGGCTACGCCACTGAATTAAATGTTGCACACAAACGTTATATGTTTTTTTTGGTACTCAACCGTGTTATATAACATCTGTAGATAAATTAATAGAAAATTCCTATTTTTTTTTTTTTTTTTTTTTTAATGAGCTTTTTTTGCCTTTTTAAAAAAAACTAACGTGTTTGCTGACTATTTCGCTTAATGTACTTATCATAAAACAAACTAATATAAATAACCAGTGTATAATAATTGTTTCGTACACTTTGGTATCTAGTTGTTTGATTAGGTATCTATCATAATGGTCATCTAGAAACTAGAAAGTCATTCTATGTAGAATAAAGTGATTAAGGTATAGTTGTAGTTAGATGTAGTTATAGTTAATAATATAGATGTAATTGTAATCAGTTAAAATAGTGGATTGAGAGTTTGGTCTACACTGACTACATAGAACGTTCATTTAGTACCACCACCGTGTCACCGTTTTGCTTTTAGCTGAATAATTGAAAAATTTGTTATTGGCTGAGTTTATCACTAGTGGAATTTTTTTTTTTTTCAGGCACAGAAAGTGGACGCAACACGTTTGGGTACAAATGAAAACAAAATTTGAGGATACAATATCTCAAAAGTAATATTACGTTTGGGTACAAATTAATACAACATTTATAATAGGCCAATAGGCTCTAACGCATTTTAAAATTAATAAAATATAGTACATATTATGTAAATATTATAAAGAATAAACGAGTTTCTATTGTGAGTATATGTTGTACACAATTAAATTATATATATGTATATTTAAAAAGATCAATAAAAAAAAAAAAAAAAATACAACATTTGTTTACAACATATACCCACAATAGTGACACGTTAATTCTTTATACTATTTGCATAAGACTGTATTTTATTAATTTTAAAATATTTTAAAGCCTATTAGCGTTAACCAGGAGAAAACACGAGGAAGTTGGCTCTTTTTAGAGTTTCCCATATTTTTTTTATGTATTTATTACTGTGAAATCTAATCGTAACTGAACGTTGAAATAGTCACATTCAATAGTACACTAATATAACATCACAAATATTATTTAAGCTAATTTTATAAAGGCGGTTAGTGTTGATGGTTAGGTGAAGATAAAAGCTATCATTTTCAAAAGTTCATAAATCATATATTACAGCGATAATACGTATAGAGTACTGGAGTACTATCAGCACTGTGTAATTATACCCAAACGTGTTGTACATTTACAGGTAAAAATATTACAATGTACCCTAACGTGCTGCACCCGAAAAAGTGAACCGGTTAGATTTGCATGTTATAAATATGACCACGAAATCGACTACCTGAAATTCGGTGGAATCGCCCACGCGGACAGAAGAGGTCGTGGCGTGGAAGCACTGAGTGCATTAACATGTGTGAAAGTCGCCACGCCACAACTGCTGAACTAGACGTGACAAAAATTGTATTTACGTACCGCTTGGGTCAGCAACCTTTTCAACCACATGTGTGCTTTACATTTTTTTTTTTTTAATTTTCTAATCTCGGGATACATGAAAAAAAATCACTCGTAATAGCTATACTTTTATATATATATATATATATATATATATATATATATCAAAAATTAAAATATTAATTCGGATATAAGTATTTGGTTGTCTAAAAAAATTTAATATTTTTTATAAATTATATAAGAAAAATTTGAAAAGCACAAAATTAATAAATAATACCGTTATAGTACTTCGATTTATTTGTTGATATCAGCTTTCAAACTTTTAGTTGATGTTCGTAATATACAGATAGCAATGAACATAAACTTAACTATGTAAACACCATTATTTTGTGTAAACTGCAATAACTTGGATTTAGAATGGTCATAAAAATGTATAATCTTCCCGAAGATATATTTTTTAGAAACATTAGGACTTTGAAGTTCGATGATTATTGTCAACATAATTTGTGTTCACTAGAAAAAGATTTATGAAATTGTCTATTATGTTATTTGAAAATATCGCTTAACTTTCAAAACTTTTGACTAACTAAATTTTTTTGTTCGCATTAAAATTCACTAGAGTTCATTGTAGATTATTTAATTAGAAAAACGTTATAAGTAATAATTACAACAACAATCATATTATTTCTAAGTATTGGAAAACTTGTACCACGTAATTATATCGGTAATGATTGTTAATTTGTAAAATACTTACGGAGAGACGTCCATGTATCGACAATTATTAAGATAGTGCAGTACTCTATAAATTCATGACGTACGTAATAAGCACAGACACGATTTGGGGGGGGGAGGCTTGGATGTGTTTAGAACCTTCAGTTTTAATATTAGCACCCCAGCCAAAAAAAAGAAATTCAAATTTATTTACATATAAATCGTAATTATGCATGGAAAATAGTTTTTTTGTATTATTTATATTCATTATTTAAATGATAAACGTGTAAACTGGCGTTTAATCAAGCAAATTGGTAATAAAGAACAATTTAAATTTAGACGATTAGATTTATGGGAAAACAATGCACTGTAACAAAATCCAAAACATTCTTATATACCTGTTTTATCACAGATTATCATTGATATGATGATTATGATTAGATTTATATTGTGGGTACCTATTTAATATTTGAAAAAATGTATACATAATATATGTATTAATTTTCCTAAATATGAAATGTATAAAATCTAAAATATATAATAAATATTCACAATTTTTAAATTTACCATGAAAAAAGCGGCATGGATATTTTTCACTCCACAGGTGGGACTTGGGTAGGGGGGCGTGTTAAAATTTAAAGAAACGATAAATAATTTCTTCAATTAAATGACTCTGAGCGGTGCTTAGTTTATGTATGAAAATTTTACATAAAAACTATAAAGTTTATGATTATAACAAAAAAAATCATTTATTGCTCAGACAGTTTTTTATCTCAGTTTGACATTTCATAAAAATCTTGTTTATGGTTTATTTTTCCATGTTAACTCAATTTTTTGGTACTTTTTCCTGGTTTTTGGTAAAATATCCAGATTTTTGAATAACTACCTGTCTAAAGTACCACAAAGATACGATTTTTGATCCAAAAAGTCGTTGTATGAAACATTCGAGCAAGTATTCCTATACGAAAAAGTGTTTTTTAAATAATAATTGAATAAATAAACTTTTTATTGTAATGAAGCAATTCGCTACACCCAAAATCTTAAATCATCTGTTTTTATAGAGAATACTGTAAATACTTTTCAGTTATCATAACTACATCACCGTCAATTTTTTAAACGGTGGTGTAAGCGTAAACACGTTTAGCAACAATGCTTGACTTGGGTGTGGACGTGGGAGGACGGCGTACCCCTTCTATTTTTTGAATATTTTTAGCGTACCCTTACTAATTTAAAAAAAATCATCCACGAGTATATGAGAAATTCAAATTTTGGGGGACGCAAATTTTTTTTAGGCTTATGCGTCCCTCTTTTTCCAATTCAAGCACTGTCTAGCAATATCGTATAGCTAGATTTTCGGCAATGAAAATAATGATCAATATCAAAATCCAAATACAGGGCTATTTATTTCTTACGAAATGGATGGGTGAGGGGGGGGGCTATTGCACCGTCTTTCTCACGCATTGTAATTTCTGTGCGAACTTGTAGAGTTTTTTTTATCGTTAACGTTCCATAAATCTACAGATATAAACAATAACAGCGATATATGTTTTTTTTTAATGAACAAACGCAGCGAAAATAATCGTTTTATTTATATAATAATAAGAGTATATTTTTTTCCAATTATATCAGAATTAACCATTCCGGTGGAGGTAGCATCCCGTGGATATACGCGTCCGTTTTCCCGTCAATCTGGTCGCATGGCCGGCTATCTTGCAGAATCGTTACCACGATAATATGGTATGCAGTGGCGTCCCGAGACACAAATATTTTTTTGATGCCAAGTCAAAAGAACTTATGTTTACCTGTTAATTTTAACCTAATTATTACACGTCTTACTCATAACTCTAAATGTTTCCCCGCCCTAATATAATAAATCACATAATATTATGTGATTTACATACATTATCCTACCCCATGGGCGTAAATGTGGTAGTTTTAATTGAAAGTTTTGTAACGATTGTAGTTTATATATTAAGTCTAATTCAGTAACATATTTTCAAATTTTATTTTTAGGAGGCCCCCCTCTTAAAAATGACTACAACAGTAGGGTAGTTAAATAAATCATAATCAACAAAAAATTAAAAACTTAGATAATCAATTATAATTTTTTTTTCTCCAATGTTAATCTTTTAAAATTTTATATTTTTTTTTCTTAATAATTCAAAACGCATTTTCAATAATTTTACAAAATATCAAAGGGGGCATTGTCCAGTTTAATTTTAAGTGAGGGGGTAGTTGCCCCCTCTCGCATCTCCCAGTTTACGCCTATGACCCTAACCCCCGTAAACTGAGTTTAGACAATTGATAAATATGACCCCTATCATACTATTAAAGTAAAATGTAGAAATAACTAATAAGTAAATATCACAATATTGTCATCATTTAACCAGTGTTTTATTCATTATTGTTCGGAATATTCATCATTAAATATTTTATTTAAAGTTGCCCAACTTAATTGCAGTTCTGCTACGAATACATTATTATATCAATTATAGGTAGCTGATACTATTATATTTGAATAATTTATTATTATAATCATATTGAGTCTGCAACGAAAATATTCTGCGCACGACCAACTTTATGGTGACAACAGTTATTCACTAGGCGTCTAGCCGTTGAGTATTCTGACTTTTCCTCTTGTGCCATGTGCACCGAGAACTAATAAAAACTGTGTTTTCTGATATTTATTAAAGATTATTAATATTAATAAAGATTCAGTATATAATTTTTGGACATATTTTATCTAAAATAAAAAATTGAAGATAACATGTGACAATTTTGATAAAAAAGAATGCATTATGGAACAAAATAAAAGTAATCTTATTACAAATAAATGCATTTAATCTTTACTGTTTAAAATATAATTAATTGTTTATTTGTTGTAAATAATATTTTACACGTTAAAAAAAAAAAATATAAGAATAAAATTTCATTACATTAATGTATTGTGTATGTTTTTGTATTTAATAATGTAAATTTACTCTGTTCCAATCGTTGCAATCATCAGACACTTGATTTGGGGATCGCCGAACAGGAGTGGCTGTGGTACTGCGTTGTCGTTCTCTGAAAAAACACCTATTGACATGATTTAAACGATTTTTTTACTTTTTTCAACCGGTTACGCAATACGATTACGAAAGTCTGTCTCGCACCTGATCAACAAGTCACCACCACCTGTGCAAAACATAGTCAGTTGATTTGACGCACGTGTACACCAAGGATGTCAAGGAGGGAAGGACTAACTAGAACATTTGTCCCCTATTGAAAATTTAAAAAAGTCAGTAATGTTATGTTTTATATTGAAACATTTATCGAATTCGTAATATAGGACCATAATAATAATAAAAAAGGCATATGTACTTTCACACTTATATTTTTGAGTTTGCGAAAATAAATACTACTCACATTCAGACAAAAATATTATGTAAAGCATGCAATTATATGCAAAATTAATAATAATGTGTGTTATAGGCCTCTAAACGCGATTTATCGCATACACACGTATAGGTATTATAATGTTTCAACAAGATTTACTTTTTTTTTCTTTTCTTAACTTTCTTAATTTTATCAAAATTAAAACACGTCAACAAGCCCACAAATAATTCTTCAGGTACTCCTCCTTTGAGTGTATTTGATTACACATGTCACAGTTAGAAGTCACAATCTACATGGTTTTACAGAATTCAAATTTATAAAAACTAGACAAGATCTATGAAGGGAAATTATCGATTAGAGCAGTTAAAGATTATGGCACGTGAAAAATATGATAACATTAATGATGAAGATATAGTTGGAAGTTTAAATAAAACTGTTGATATTTAAAACATTAAATTTGAAATGCATTTGAAAATAAGATAATTAAAATTCGTATACCTAATAGATGAATATAATTTTTATTTTTATTTTTTAATTTCATAAATTTTAATTTTATTGAGTGTTTATTTGCAGAATAAACTTTTAATAATAGTTTCGTGAACATTTATTATTGTTTAAATATTTATCAAAAATTTTTGTATTATTTACATATTTTATGTAGTAAAAAATTGAACATTTAGAATAGAAGCGATAACATTTTTTTACCGACAAAAACAAAGGTTTGCTGTGTAGAATACACAAAATACTTTTTTGATCGTAGGAGCTCTCAAAATACTTCTATGCTCAGTTAAGTGGATAATTCTAACAAGTTAACGAGTTAATAAGTTATTTAAATTTCAGTTTACTCAGTTAAGTTAAAAGTTAAATAAAAAAAAAAAAAAATATTAAAGTTACAACAGATAAAGTAGTAAACACAATCGAACTACACTCACTATATCGCACGCTCACGTCACACGCCTGCCTATGCTTTTCTGCTAGACAGAGCATTTAATTCTAAACACATAGATGTAATGTACCTGCCTCATAAAAATTTGAAATTAAATAATATGTACATACTGAGGCTAGTTTTTCGTTGTGCAAATGAGATATAAGTAAATAGTTAGTGTAGCGTAACGGGCTTTTTTGCGTGATCATGCGAGTGTCCGTAGTGCGGCTTCGAGTGTGTGATTTTTAAAAACTTCAAATCGCTCTCAGAACTAGAGTTTTCCATCAGTTAATGTTTTTTTGACAATTACAATTTTCAAAAAGAATACCTTCACATTATGTCGGCAAACAAAATATAGGCATCCATTTGATTTTCAAAAATTAAACTCTTATACTTAAGAATGATTGAAAAATATTAGGTTTTCATATAATTTTTGGTTTTATTGAATAAAAAAATACTTTTGTACTATACATTTGACTCTATTTCGAATATATCATATTATTATATCTAATCATATCTAATATAGTTGGAAAATAAATTTTAAATTATTCCCTATACATATTGTGTATGTTATTAGAGAACTATTAAACGCATTGATTGTCTTATATTTTAAGTTATTAGTGAAAAATGTTTTCATTGAATTATTCATTATAAATCGTCGGAAATTTTTTATGGTAATATTATCGCGTTACGAATAAGCTCGAATTTCGGTAATTTCACAAAAAAATAAACAACAACAGTTATAAACAATTTTAAAGCTCTTTATAACTCGACCGCCTTTTCCCACACGTTGCGTTGACCGTTAACTCCGTGCGTTTCGCTCGGCCATTTCGGTGACCGGTGGTCATTGCCGCGTACTATACGCACGTGATTCGATATTGCCGTCGCGGTGACGGCGGCGAACGGCACTAGGTCGAGATACTTGAGAACACGTTTCGCGCGGCCAAGAGGACACGGCTACACACAAATACGTGTTGTCTCTTCGACGTACCCCGAATTCGAGTTCGGTGGAATCAATTTTACATCAACAGGTTCGATATTCGAGTAGATTGACCGATTTAAAGATCACTGTTCGCGTTTCTATGTGGGTTTTTTTTTTTTTAAAAAGTTATTTCAATTTTCACAAGCGAGTTATAAACGCCTACTAAAATTATTTTAAAATGCTTATATAACTCGCTTAAACATTGAAATATCATAAAAAAAGCCTATGTGGAAACACAGATTTCACCTTTAAAATTTGATAATGGTGGGTCATTTTACTCTGAAGTTATCAGAGCCGGTGATGGTAAAACTGATTCTGCCGAACGCGATTCGCGTAAATGTCAGTAAAAGACGGAGACGGCGCGTGCGTATAGAGCGTCCCCTCGATTCCTCTTCTCGATTCTCGATTCGGCCAAGAGGACACGGCTATACACAAATACGTGTTGTCTCTTCGACGTACCCCGAATTCGAGTTCGGAGGAATCAATTTTACATCAACAGGTTCGATATTCGAGTAGATTGACCGATTTAAAGATCACTGTTCGCGTTTCTATGTGGGTTTTTTTTTTTTTAAAAAGTTATTTCAATTTTCACAAGCGAGTTATAAACGCCTACTAAAATTATTTTAAAATGCTTATATAACTCGCTTAAACATTGAAATATCATAAAAAAAGCCTATGTGGAAACACAGATTTCACCTTTAAAATTTGATAATGGTGGGTCATTTTACTCTGAAGTTATCAGAGCCGGTGATGGTAAAACTGATTCTGCCGAACGCGATTCGCGTAAATGTCAGTAAAAGACGGAGACGGCGCGTGCGTATAGAGCGTCCCCTCGATTCCTCTTCTCGATTCCCCTTTCGGAAGAATCGTCTCGGTGCGCGCGGACGGACGTTCGCGAACTGACTGCACACGCGAACATGGCGCGTTCGCGAAATACCAACTCGTTCAGTGGCGAAAATCGTTGTTATGCAAATCGTCTGCCAAGGTCGTAGTGTAAAAAATAAACGCAACAATATGTGCAGCGCATACGTCTCCGGTGCTCTCTGCACACGCGACGGACGTGGCGAAAACGTGTGTAGAAAAATGGCACGCGTGCAGTGGCGAACGCACGTGTGTGGGGGGAAGTATGTACTCTGCTGTGGCGGAGACGTTTTTTTTTTTTTTTTATAAACTCTCTCTGGCGGTCCAACGAAAGCAGATAATCCGGTCGTCTCTGTTACGTCACTGCCGTTCATGTGTGTCGTTCGCGGAGTCGCCTTTCCCCGACGCAGGCCGCCCCTCCGGCTCGCGTCCGTCACGGTACGGTTTGTATAAGATTATCCCCCGAGCGCTTCCGCGCGGCTCCCGTGGCCAGTGATTGAATTGGGGGAAGACGTAGGAGAACGGAGTACCCCTTCTAGTTTTTTAAATATTTTAGCGTACCCTACTAATTTTTGAAAAATCACCCCACGGGTACCATGAGATATTCCAATTTTCGGGGACGCGATTTTTTTTTTTTTTAGACTTATGCGTCCCTCTTCTAATTTATATCCAAATTCAAGCACTGTCCGTGGCGCGAATCTCGAAATATTTCACGTTCACGTGAAAATCAAAAAAAGAGATTATAGTGTCTAGTCGTACAAAGTGTATCACGAAGATCTGACAATTGTACACTTGAATCGTGTTAGAATATGTCAGATCTTCGTGATACACACCCTGTATATACCTACATAACTGAGGAGAGAGCAATCTCTAGGAAAACGATAAGAAATTAGAACAATAGGTACGTCTATTGTATGAAAATTGAAAGTGCAAAGGACTTATTATTTATAACAGTCCGCGCAACGAAAAGTGGCCGGTGACCGTCGCGACTCTAGTGGCGATTTTTTTCAACAAGTCGTTATCATAAATGTAAATGTATAAACATCTCCGATCACTATCACATCCGTCTTTTAGGCCAAACATTCCAACCTCCTTGCACAAAACGTAAACACGAACTATAACCAAATTGCCTTGGTCCACACTCAATACAATCGAACCACTGACTCTACCAGTAGCGTATTTGAGGGGAGGGCGATGGGTGGATCGCCTTTTAGTGAATTTTAGTAATTTCAGATTCCGAATGGAATGAAGAAGTTAGTGTTTTTACAATGATATTTATTTTTCGTGTAGAAATATACATCTAAAAGTTCTGATCAGCAACTTTTTGAATCAGAATACGACTCCAAACGATACATTAAAGAGGTAATTTTTCGAAATTCTCAATAGTTATTCCAATATTTGAGAAAAATTACGAAAAACTTGACTAAAACGCTTTTAAACCCTTTTGTTTTATTCCAAACTTTTTGACAATTTAGATATACATAGACAGTAATTTAAAAAATATACGTTAAAAAAATTGCATCGTTTATCTAAAATTTAACATGTACACCAAGTGTATTCCACCTGACGAGTGATTAATACCTATAGTACATGATCATTTATATTTTGTTTGTTCACGTTTGTCTGTGATATATATATATTGCTGTAGTTCATATTTAAAATTTTTACAGTGGTAAAACGTCAGGCAGCTATGCGATATTTATGTAATAATATTATATAACTGCTTACAATATAGATATAGCGCAGTCAAAGTACGAGTCGAAGTGACCGATGAGTCGCCATTACACAATAATTAATCATTGTAGTGTTTACACTGGCTCATTCCTTGCCATATTCTCTGTGCCCTTTATTGCAATTCAATGTGCCCTTCGACCGTGTATTACGTTGACATTGTACGTTGACTGATTACCGTAAGTCTTTGGGACATAGTTTGCGATAGAATAATAATATTCAAAGTCCGACAACAGTTTACTCTGGTGAAATACTAGTAGTCCGACATCATAATAATAGAATATTTATATATTTTCCACTAGGTTCTGCACGACAACGTACTTTTTAACTCAGTATAACTCTGAACGCACGAATTGCTTAGAAATGCAAATATTGAAACGAATTTGATTGAATTTTCCATTTTAATAATTCAACACAGTGGTGCAACCAAGGGGGGTGTTTTGGGTGTCTGCCCCCCCTTTAAACCATATTTATAGAAATTTTATCAATGAGCATTAAAAAAAAAAAAAAATCCTTTTAACTGTAAAATTATAACCTCTATTAATTTAGAAATAAATATAAAACACATTTTATTTATATACAAATAACGTTATAAAAATGTTAACTTCTAGAAAAAGCAGTTAAATTTTGCTATATGATAATTAATGAATTCTCGTAAAGTATCCATTAACATTGATTATAATTTTATATTTAAATAATTATAGTAGACATTTACAGGTGGACACCCCCCTTGAAAAAATCCTAGTTGCGCCACTGATTCAGCATAATTATTTCATAATTTATCGTTCCTAAAAGTCCCGGTGTGCAGAATCCAATATTATTGCACGCAATCCATTCGTAGTGAAATATTTATATAAACACTCGAGTGGTAATACGCATACAAAACTAACTGTTGACGGAAATAAAGAGAGCACGTCATATTTCATTTGATTTTTCATTACAAAACTCCTAGCAGTGGATGCTAAATAAATAAATAAATAAATGTCTTGGCCCCGCAAAACGTTTATCCTAATTGCAGCAATACCAAGAGGGGCGTGAAACCTAAACACGTTTGTACCGATAGTTTATATTATGAACATCTGCACAAAACGACTTTATCTACTGGTATAAAACCATCTCATAAAATATAATATTATGACTACGTGTGCACTATGATAATAACAACAATTACAGTGCCTACTTACTAGACATATGATGACATATACATTTTTTTTCCTTTAATCCAGTACAGTGCTCTCCAACATTAAAATTCGTTTCATGCCTTGATTCAGAATACGTAAATTTTATTTTGCATTTTTCGTCGTTTTTGGTTATAAATGCATTTTTTTTTATATTTTTACGTCCTTCTTTCATATTTTAAGTCATTTTTTGTAATTATTGTAAATTACAGGTGATTTTTCTAATAAAATTAAGATTTAAAAATAATTTTATTATTATTATTATTGGAAAGTTTTTGTTACGATTAGATTTACTCCATTAGTACTCACACTATGTCACACAACTGATAAAACACATGCTTTTGCAGAATATACCCTGATGTACACGCTTATTGAATATTATATTTATAAATTGTATCCAATCAACCCAACTATCCAATAATTTTTTTTTTTAGGTCATTTTTTATTGTCATTTTCTATGATTTTTGGGTCATTAAAGCAATTTTTTCGGGTTATTTTTGGTACTTTTTTAGGTCATCAACATCCTATCTCTACTACTTACTATAGTTTATATTTAAATCATCACCCGAATTATTATAATTTATTCATAATAATTAAATATATTTATACGTTAAAAAAACCAGACATACCTTCGCATTATAGATGCCGAAATATTTGAAATAGATTTTACGCGTATAATTAAGCCAACCAATAATTTACAAGGAAAAAAAATTGAAATTATTTTTCTATATTTTGCTATTTTGCTATTTTAATTTTTTTATGATGTGAACCGCGTTATTTGATTTATTACTCATCTTGTTAATCGATTTTCTACCCTGTGACTCACTAAACATACCGCGTATAAGTTATATCTTAGATCAGATAAAATAGATATTATTTGATTTATTACTCATCTCGTTAATTGGTTTTATTTTCTCATCTCAGATAGTGTTTAATACTAACCAAGTGACTCACTGATATTATCACGTATGAGTAATATCTATACAATATCTAAATATCTTAAATCGACTTCCAAATATATAGTTCCAATATAAGTAGCGGCGTTAATGATATTGTGCATATGCGGGATTTTTATATAAAAATATATTTCATTATTGTAATTATAGGGAGGAGTACAAAATTGATCTAAGATCAGACACGTGAAGCATAAAGTATTGGATGGTCCAAAATATATTTAATAGTATAATGCGGGCAGCAAAAATCTTAATGACCTTTTTTTTTTCTCGACAGAAAATCATCAAATTTACTCAGAAACTCGAATTCATTTATGGCTTTTTTTTTTTTGCTCTTTATTTAAAATACATTTAGAGACTGTGGACTGCGAATTTGACATGTCTGTCTTAGATCATAATTAAATTATAATTTACAAGTAGCAGCGCCGGCATTAAGTTTTACGACGCTCAGGCAAAATCTTGAAAAATTGACCAACATATTATTATACGTCGTATTATATGTTAAGCAACATTTTAGATGTCGTGTTCCATTGACAAACAAAATAATATTATCATACCTTATCTTATTAGTTATCATCATTAGTTGTGATTGTGTAAAGGGAACAATACATTTTGGAGCGTAGTAATAGAACAGAAATTTTTGTGGAAATATTGGTATTTGGTTTTAGACTCTGAACGAAGTGAAGAAGCTAGTGTTTTTACAATGATGTTTATTTTTTTAATTTTTTTATTTTTTTTCTGTGTACAACTTTTCGTATGGAAATACTTGTCCAAAAATTTCGATCAGTAACTTTTTGAAACCGGATTTGCCTTGAGATTGTACTTTAAAGAGGTCATTTTTTGAATTTCTCAATTCCTCAATTTTTTTTTTTTGGAAAAAACTATCCAAAATTTGACAAAAACGATTCGGAACATAAAACATCTACGAAAAACAAACATTACATTCTTCATGTTATAGTCCCTTGTATCTGATAAATATTCTATAAATAATTTCAAATTATAATAAAATATAAACATAATAATAAAGCGATACTAATTATCGCAAATCAACATTAATTTATCATAATATTATTAGTACTAATGTTTATTGTATCGCCTATGGTCAGTAACGAAATCCGCCCCCCCCCCAAAAAAAAAAAATAAATAAATAAATAACTAGACCAGTTCCGGCGCTCGGTAGTACTAAATATCGTGCTCAGTCGTTTAGATAAAATTTACTTAATTTGGCAGCGTTGAAAAGAAAACCATGTTCGTGTTTACACGTAATACCGAAATTTTAGCTCCGATGTAGGAGTGTTGTCCATCATATTTTGCCGGAGGTAAAGAACGAATATATTTTGAGTGCTGAGCAATACAAAAAAACTGAAAGAATTCCTGCGTGAAAATTAAAAAAAAGAACGTTAATAACATATTTTTGGCATTTAATTGGGCAATTTAATATGGCAATCATAAAAAAACAATAATATCGAGAATAATAAAATAGCGCGCGCTCGGTCGACATGCGATGAAACGACGAGTTGTGTCGAGGACAAGGCGGTTGAAGGTGGAACCACCACCGTATGGCGGCGGTTCGACCGCATTGGTTGACCGCATCGCCGCCCGTGAGTTTTTCATCGCCGCCGCCACAGCAGCCGTGTGAATTCCGTCGTGTCTACTACAGACCGTCTTAATATTATTATTATTATTGTTACCATACGAATACAATGGACCGGTGACTCTCAAACGGGGGGGTCGCGACCCCTTGAGGCATTAAATGACTAGTGTTTTTTTAAATATTGAACGAAGTGTAGAAGCTAGTGTTTTTACAATGATGTTTATTTATTTTTTCTGTGTACAATTTTTCGTATGGAGATAATTGTCCAAAAGTTTCGATCAGTAACTTTTTGAAACCGGATTTGCCTCTAGATTGTACTTTAGAGAGGTCATTTTTTTGAATTTATTAATTCTTCAACTTTTTTTTTTTGGAAAAAACTACCCAAAATTTGACGAAAACGACTCGCGAAACATCATTTTTTGATCCGAACTATATGAAAATTTAATCATAGATAGAAAATTATATAAGAAAGATTCTGGCGTAAGAAAATTTTGAAAATGTGAAAAAAAAATTGTGGACATTTTTCAAACATTTTTTTTTTTCATTTATTTTTTATATTATTAACTTCTTTTGTTCAGAATCGTTTTATTAAAGAAATTATTTATCGTTTCTTTAAAATTCAATACACTCGTCAAGAGAATCCCACCCGTTGTGCGAAGAACACCCATCGTGCGAAGTATGTCCGGATTTTTTGTTTTTATTATTATTTAATAATTATTGTCTGAAAGTACAAAAATTGCTAATGAAAACGTACGTTTATGTTTATCAAGAATTTATTTTCTTTTAATTTAAATAAAATAATAATCATAATAATTTATCATTACTTTTAAAATTATTATAACAAAAGAATCGCTCAAAATATTGGTGACTTTTTAATATGGAGTCGAGGTCTTAAAAAAATTTAGAATCACTGCGATAAAGTGTAACCTCTAAATACCGGACACTCTCGGCCGCTGAAATTTTGGCTATTATTCAGAAAGGCAAATAAAATGCAATTAATAACACTATAAGCACAACATTTATTTAATTTACCTAATAAAGGTTTACCTAATAAATTATAATTATAGTATTAAAATTAAAATAATGAATACTTGATAAATATAAACGTCTATTTTTTATCATAAATCCCAACATTTTGTTATGTATGAAAATAACAAAAAATAACTGGTTATTGGTGACCCTAAAAAATTTGTTTGCGACCCCCCCCCCAGTTTGAGATTTATTCTCTTAGACCATATACAGGGAAATACGCTTTTTCGCAAAAAGTGTATTGCTCTTTCCTATGGCGTATTTTTCCCCTAAACAGCCAGTGGAAAACAAATAGGTATTTTTAAAACTAATTATTATTTCTTAAAATTTTAGAAGAATACGGTTTTCAATTTATCATAAATGTTCCTGCAAAACATCATTGGAAACAAGTAAATGCGCTTACCGATAGGCTGATATGCAGTTCAAAATGCTACGAAATAACTACTTGTATCTACTAATAAGTAAATGTAAATATTTTTTTTTTTTTTAATATTCTGAGTGAAGCAAAGAAGCTAACGTTTTTACAATAATGTTTATTTTAGATTCCGAGTAGAACAAAAAAGCTAGTGTTGTTACAATGATGTTTACTATTTTTTTTTCTTGTGTTTTCATAATGTTTTCGTATATAATTGTATTTATTTTTATTTTTTATTACACCACAAATGGACGTCAACTAAATTGTATGAAATTGCCCACGATATCGGGTAAACATTCCAAGTTATTAGTAGGTACAAAAATTACGTATGAATAGCTAAAATCCATTTAGTAATTTTCGTTAATTCTTCTTTGTTTTGGAAAAGCAGTTGAAAATTTGAAAAATTACATATTCAAAAAAGTATTATTACATCAAAACTACTCGTATCTTTAGAAACATACACTAAACATATTGATCCGAGGTCATTTTCGATTAGAAATGTGTTTCAAGAAAAAAAATAGAGAAAGTAAGAAACACTGCGGTAAAACCACTTGACCTTTTCGCTCCACTCAGAATCTAAATACAAACGATAATGGATTTACATTAAAATTCAAATTAATTTTCTAGTTTGCTATTATTATATGTATATTTTGCTTTTATTAATTAATCTGTTACTATTAGTATTCGTTATTTTTTAATTCGCGATTATTATTTCACTGGACTTTTCCTGATTAACTAATTTGAGTGGATACTTAAAGCTTGGCTAGGTATTTTTTTAAATTTTAATCGTATACACTTTAATAGTTAATAAAAGTAAACAAGTAATCATACTTCTAAGTCTATTGTATTCATTAATGTCAAAATACATTTCCGTACAAAATGAAGTCGTGTGCACTGTGTTGTCGTGACGTATACAGATATACAATACATCGTTGTTATGGTCCCCAGTGTATAAAATGTGTCTACCGGTCGCGAATAAAACACATTAACTATGATGGATTTGTCATTTAATCGATTGATTGATACCTATGCGCGCGTACACACACAACACTTACTGTTTTATCCGTCTTTTCTCAACATGACGACTACTGTGAACGAACAATAAAATATCCAAACTGAAGGGTTCGAATACATATTAAGACTGTTAACCGCGCGGTCACTGTGGTTAATGGTTTTATGACTGAGGACGCACACACCTAATACCGTTCGATTTTATTGACCGTTGTGTAGTCGACAGTAGAGCACAGCCATTTCAAAAAACTATCAATATTCCTTTTTGAAAATACGTTCAAAGTCATTTGTAAACTAAGTGCGTTTCCTACACTCCTACCGCGTGGACACGTTAAGTATCAATATCCGGTTATCTAAGTACAATAAAATTAGTCATTCTCAGGGGCTTATTTAAGAAAGGATTAGAGGGAGAGCTATGCTCCTCAAAGAGTAGTTTTAGCCCCCCATCACAATAATTAAATTCAACTCATTATCATATTTTTTGTTATGATAATAAACTTTATAATTTTTAAGTAAAAAATTGTCTTGAATAAACTGAAGCACCTCTCAGAATCGGTTTATTCAAGAAATAGAAATTCTGTATAAATTTTATAGACCCACTAAAAGCATTCCATCCGAAAATCGAAGAATACCTAGAATGCAAAGCATGCTCGGCTTTTTTAAACTATTGTCAACTTCAATATAATTTAATCATTATTTTTATAGGTACAATTAGATACTTGGACCGATTTAAAAACATTTTTTGGCTTACTAAATGAAACTGTTAAACTTTAAATAATTTTCAATTTTATATGTACCTGAAAACTAATTAAAATTTCAAGAAAAAATGTACTTTCCAATTTTATTTTTAAACCTTTAAGATACTATACTTATTCGTTTTATATATTTTACTAATTATTATCATTATACGATATTCTTATTTGTTACCCCATTAAAGAATCTGGAGCTTCAGCGTCTTCCTCCCTCCTTAACATCAGAACCATTGTATTTCGTTGAAAAAAAATGTTAATTATGTTTCTTGTTTGAATTTTCACCAAAATATAATGTTGTTTGTGTGTTTCTCGGTGTTAATTAAAATACAAAAAGAATAATTAGATTTCCTTTTGTTTTTCAGCACTGTCAAAACAAGTATATAGTAGTGCTTCCCGACTTGAGGGGACACGCTCCCAGAACTTGCGTTCAAAAATTATGGAGAAGTCCGTAAATTATAACTTAATTTTAAACAATTTTGAGGTAGAAATAAAAGTATCTGGCCTCATACCATATTTCTAAACATTTCTAAAGAATTATGTTCAATTATATACAAATGATTTGATACGTTAGTGGCGGATTTTCAAAAATTTTCTAGGGCGGGTCCAGAAAATGATTACGAATTTCAATGATATTATTATTATTTATTCAAAAAAACAAGTCTTAACTGTATTATTTATTAAACTGTATATTATGGCGCATTTTCAAAAATTCGTGTAAAATAGGGAAAGGTCCAACAAAGTCCAAGACCTTTCCAACAATGACAAATAAATTGAATAATACTTTCATGAATTATTTTTTGAACTGTTTTAAAAAGTTGACGACACAAAAATGTAAAAAATTAAAAAATATAAAATACAATCCAACAAACTTGGGAACCTATCCAACATTGACTAACAAATTTGTTGGATAGGTTTCGTTGATGACTTCACGGACGTCTGTACATTATCTTTACTGCGAAGAACTATCGTTACTGCAGACGACTGATATCAAACTAAAAAAATGGAATTGTTGAATAATGAAAAATAATAATTCAATATTTATTATTATTATTATTTCAGAACATAATTTAAAATATATAGACAAATAGTGTATACAGAGAATAATCGCGTTTATCACTGCATATAATAAAATATAAATATCGGCGTCTGGGAGGGGTCCAGACCCCCTGGACCCTCCCCGTAAATCCGCCACTGTGATACGTACTCATAAACCGAATATCGATCGAAATTAAAAATATTGTCCAGAGGTATGCCCAGGATTTCATTTTGAGAGAGGTCTATACTTTTGAGCTTGAGTAGATATCTAACTTAAAAATAATATTAAAAAGAAATTTATAACCATATTATCTTACAGTAAAATAAACTAATCATATTTTTAGAAAACAAATACTTTTAATATTATAATATTCTGTATACTTGTATAGATTTAATAAAATAAAGTCCATATACATATTATATAATGTAATGTCTATAGTTCATATTTTGGTTATAACGTAATTTTCAAAACAATTCGTCCATTTAATATTTTCATTTATTTTTATTAAAGTCGTTCCATATATCGATTTACTGGTTTGTCATTATTATAATTCATATAGTAGAACTAAAAATTAAATTAATAATTCCCTCTTTATAATAATTGAACTCAAGTTTATTCTAATGTGACATAGACTTGAAAAAGTTCATACAGTTGCTGTAGCCAATACTTGGGTAACCAACATTTTAAAGTTTTTTTTTTTTATCTAAAAATCAATATAATATAGATTCATATTCATAGAGAATTCAGAACCCATGAAATCACCCCCTCCTCCACGGTACATTCCTGGGCCCCGGTATTGTCGCTCGTGGCACGTTTTAAATAATTCAAAAAGTGTGTATAGAGCATAAAAGGTTGGTAACCTCTATATTATGAAGTGCACAGGATCTACAGACGTGTCCACTGATGTCAGACATCCAAATATTTACTCCGATGGCGGAGTGGCGTACCCCTTTCAAGTACTAGATGTATTTTTAAAAATCGGTGTCGACCAATTATTCGTGTGCGTCAACAAATATTACGTTCAGAGTCTGTCGACAACTTAACGTGTATGACTAAAAAACACTATACCGCCCACGAGTGCCAAAGCGATGTAGATCGAAAAACACGAGTTGTATAATGTTATTAATACATTTGGGACACTAAAGACATTCGTTTTTTTTTTTTTTTTTTTTTCTGTGTGAGCCTAAAACACAGAACTAAAAATAAAATCGTGAACCGTATACGAAGACTACTATGAGTGTATATATGTGGTATATGAATTTTTTTTTTAATGTTAAAATATTTTATTTTTTTTCTAACAAGATTTGTGCCTACTATCTGTGCAATTTATGTGTTTTTCGTGATGTTGTGATATTATATTATTTAAAATCTGATTATTTTTGTACATCGTTGTAAAGGTGAGGCGATTTGATTGATTAAAAATAAAATATAGTTAACTTATTATTTAAACAATAAAAGTCTTTGGTAAAACTGAAGTCGTACGATAAAATATATATAATTTACATTTTTCAATGAGTATTTTGGACTAAAAACAATGATTTCAGCCACGTATAGAAAATACAATATATTTCTACATTTTATTGTATTATTATTATTAATTATTTATTTATTCACCGGTAAAATAATTATTACAAAAACCGAATTAATCTAAACAATACTTAATTACGAACAACTCGCGTACAAACACGATACCTGTTACAACAGTTTTTATTACTTTTAAGTATAGAGCGTGCGTCGAGTGATGTTCGCGTGTAAACGAAATAATAATAATAATAATAATAATAATAATAATGACAGCGCATAAATAAATATCTCGTTAAACGGATTGTACGTAACAATAAAGGCGGACGAGACGAAACGTTTCTCTATACGGGAAAACACACTTTTATTGCGTTCGTCGCACTTGTCCAATCACGACAAACGTTCGAAGGGATTGAAATTTATTAGTTCCACCCGAATAATATTACGTCTATTATTATTATTATTATGTAATATTATGTCTGTGCGTGGCGTGTTGTGACAATTCCAGACCATAATATTATCGTTTTCGGCGATGTGTTAACGATACGTCGTCGACACTCGAGAACATCATTTCAATTTTATGCGCTGATTTAACGTTATTTTAAACCAATAATCGTTAAAATTTGGTACACACAATTTTTATGTGTTTGTACATTTATTTCTATACTTTGGTCCACTAACGGGTACAGACAGTGATGTGACTGTGAAAAAAAAAAAACTGTGGGAATACGGTACAAAATAAAATAAAACATCCCCCATTTTTTTCCGCGTCATTTTTTACACCACCCTAATATAATTTCTTAATATATTTACCGAAAGAGCAAAAGTAAATTTAGAGCGCAAAACAATTTTTCATCTCCAATAATTTTCATAATACTGAGTTTGAAAAACATTTATAATATTACATTGACTAATTTATACCGTAAATATTTGATGTAATAATGACAATTTATAAAACGAAACAACAAATTTTATTAATTTTTATAAATATCTGAGGGAAAATATAATTTACGTTATATCAACACAATCGATGTAGTAAGTCAATATAATTTGTAAATAGAAGCTTTCTATTTAAATAAGTTTGTTTTCCTCCGATATAATTTTATACATATATTGCAATACGTCAGTGAAATTTTAGAAAAGGGGGAGGTGATAATTATGCCTTCATGGAAAAATATCAGGAGGAAGTTCTCCTTTTACCAACTCGCAATTACACAACTAAGTACTAGGCCTGTAGCTATGGGCATAATCCTCCTCCTAAATCCAATCTCTTCCCCCCCCAATTTTTTTTAGTTTTGCTCCAGTACAGATGTACGTATTATACTATATTTTAAACATATCATGTTGTCGTGTATCTCAATGTAAGCAAACGACATGTATAAGATTCAAGCAAAATGGACTTAAATTACATATTATTTATATAATTGAATACATTCATACATATTTATTTTCCCAACACCCGTATTTTTCTAGAGTACGTTTATGGTATCAGTTTAACTGTACAAAATAACAAGTAGGTACTTAGTCTTTTTGTGCAGTACCTACTTGCGTGGTGTCCAATTGTTTGTTATTTACACGACCAGATGGTTCTAGAAATGATCTATGCACGGGAACAGTTAAAATAACCATAGTCTTTAATGTCTTAACAAAACATAATATTTTAAAAATTTCACGGTTTTTGAAATGTACATTAAATTTTATCGTTCCGACAACATTGAGAACACATTTTTCATGGACATTTCTCTTATCATTCAAAATATAAATTAAGCGCTTGATGATCACTTATTCGAACGTATTTACAGATCTATCATTATCAGCTCATTTTAAGCATCAACTTTTTATTAGATTTCAATAATTATTGTCTTAACCGATTTCAGTGAACATACGGAAAAAATCTTAATAATTATTAAATATAATTAAGTTAATTAATATCATTGAATTATAATTAATTAGCTAATTATTTTAGTTTTTACTTTAATCATATTTATTCGTATTTGAAATAATCAATGCCATGAAAATTATATTTTAAAATTGCGTTACTGCACGACTTAACCAATCAGATAATATAGTATTTTGTAAAAAACAATATGTGATTCGACTTGCGTGCTCTTACGTCTGTCCACGCTACATAAATATATTTATTTATATTTAATTATTACAAGAATATATTATACTTGTTGCGCGTAAGTAAATTTGGAAAAAAGGACAATAATATTTCGTAGCCTATTTTTCTGCATGACGTTATTGAATCGATTTACCCACTTAAAATAATTACAACCTTTTGTTAGTATACCAATTTGTGAAAATTCCGACAGCGACTTTAACTTACACATACCTCCTTGCGAAAATTTGCTTACATTCGATCATTGCGCACCAAATCGTATACAGGGTGTCCCGTTGAGGATTTGCACATTTATAACGCAAATTTAATCGGAAATGTGCAAATCCTCAGCAGGACACCCTGTATAATATTGTTACACGTTGTACCCTATCGTCCTCGATTTTACTGGATTTACTGTGTCCGCGCACGTTATCGACGACATCAAATGGCATTTGAATTTCAACAGAATGACGCACGTGTCCGTAGAGAATGAAATCTGATTTTTAGACCCAAGTTTATCCGTTAAAATGATATAGCTTTCGTTACGTTTTAAAAAAACTTGACATTTTGAAAATCTATTGTTTCTTAAAAGTGTTTGTCACACTGTATCGTCCCGGCGAGGCCGATTTGTCTCGACTTATATATTTTTCGTTGTTTGTTACATTAATTAAGCATACTTAACGATAATTTATTCGTACGCCATCACAGCAGCAGCTATTGAAACATCGGTTTTCAATGATTATTTATTATCGGTCAGCACCATTTGCCGAACAAATAATATTCGTATGGAAAAAAACAAAATGCTTAATAATTACATCAGTAGTGTGTATAAAATTAATGTATATAGATCGTCCTAACGCGATAGGTGTCGAGTATTACGATCGCTAATGGTTTTTTTTTTTTCCATAATGAGCCGCCAAACCGTATAACCTATATACCTATATAGGTATATACCTGTATACCTATCTCTAATAAGGAAATTTCAAAAGACTTTTTGATAAAAAAAAAAAAAAAAAAAAAAATAGATTATTTTTTCCTTCTCTTAATTGGCTTTAAGCAATGCTATCCGTAATTAAACATAATATTATACTCGCGTAAGAGATTTCATGTACTCAACATTATATATTATTCACAGATTAGCAGCAGAAGCCTATTAATATAATTAACTGCGAGCGTCTGAACACCATATTAATCAATATTAAATTTCCAAATTATCGGTATACTCACACACATACATACAAATACAAGAAATGCACAAAGGCAAACCAGACACACACACACATACACACACACACACACACACACACACACACACACACACACTCACTTACACTTACACAGTAGTAACCACCACCAACATCAAATCGTCCAATCGTGAGCGATATAATTAAAATGCAGAGATATCGTAACGAACAATCGAACGTTCTTGTGTTTGTGTGAGTGTGTCGGTGTGTGTGTGTGTGAGTGTGTTTCGTATGTATATATATATATGTGTGTGTGTGTGTGTGCATGTGATTATATACAGACGACGGACGATCGTCCGACCGATCGACCGACGGGGGGCGTTGTAAGTAACACTCCGACTCGATGTATTATTACCGCTGCACGCGTCTTGACTGTGCGCACGTGCGCTGTTGAGAGAATTTCTCGCGAGATTTACTGTTCAAAATACTTTTGCACCGTGTTCCGCTCGTTGCGGAAGAATAGTGTTATTCCACGCGATGTTCGTCGTTTAAAACATTTTTTTTCACCGTTTTCTCGTTGCGCAAGAATATTATTATTTTTTTCAATGTGAGTTTTTTTTACTCTTCTCTTTGTTTTTGACTAAATAAATAAATAAATTAATTAATTAATTAAAAAATTAAAAATATATAAAAAAAAAAAACCGTACAATATCGTTCGATTATTATACGCGTTTAATATAAACACAACAGAGTGCGTTATTAAATTTAAACGTCGATCGAAAATGTCGACAAAGATTACTTCTGATCCATCGCCGCCGCCGCCGGCCATCACGAACGTAGACGACGGCGAATGCGATGATGATGCGGACGCGGCGACCGAAGATCACGTACCCGACGCTGTTGTTGATCACGTACCTGACGGTGTGGTGGAGGTAACCGGGATTTCGGGATCCCCGGACCACCCGCTGCCGGACCGGATTGTCGTCGAGATCGGAACAGGGGAGGACAGCAACGGTACGTCTCCGCCTCCACCACCACCGCCGTCCCCGTCACCACCACCACCACCACCGCAACAGCAGCAACAGTTGCCACAACAACAACCGCCGCCGCCGCCACAGTCCGCGCCTCCGTCGCCGCCGCCTCGGCCATCAGTCTGGCCGACGCCGCCTAACGGTCTTGTAAACAGTATCGGCGTGTCGTCGCGCGCCTCAGCCACCGGTTGCAACACCAGCAGCAGCACCAGCAGCCGCAGTGCATCGTCGTCGCGCGTCGCCAGCACGTCGTCGTCGTTGATCGCGGCCACAGCCGCGGACAGTCCGATCGCGACCGCGAACAAGGTCAGCAGTACTAAACGATCGCCGCCGACGCCGCCGCCACCTCCGCGCCGCCCCATTCCGCAGCAGCAGCGCGGTCGTGCGCCGTCGCAGTCCAGGACAAAACCGATCCCGGTGCCCAGTATCCGCCTGTACGACCCGTGCACCGGCCAGTACCGCAACAAGTATCCCAGCCGGTGTTTGATGTCGACCATGGACCGTCGCGACGCCGTAGTGAGCAGCCCAGAGGAGAACAGTCGCTCCAGAATGGAGCAGATGAGACGTAAGTTTTACGTGTCGCCGGCACAGGCCGCCGATGATTCGAGCAACGGAGGCAGAATGTTGCCGCCGGCCACTAAGGCGCCTCCGCCACCGCCGCCGGTCGAAGAGGACGTGCAGTTCATCGATGACGAGCAGGCAAAAAAGAACGGAGGAGTGATTGAGAAGGCAGTCGAGGCTAAGGAAGACGGGGCCGACGGACACGCAGCCACGGCCAAGGAGATCGCCGAGCAAGAGACGGAACCGTTGACAGCCGCAGCGGACGTTGGGGCCCAGCAGAACGAGGCCAGTAGCGGCAGGGCCCAGGAGGAGATGCCGAGAGACGGATGCTGCATGGTTTGCTTGGTCTGCTTCACGGAATGCTGTTCAATCATGTAATCTGAGTATTTGACTACATGTAAATATTATTTTATTTTCATTTTCACCGGATGATATAGTATAGAGTAGCGTCCCCCTTAATTCGCATTCTAGAAAAAACCGTATTTTAAACTAAGTATGTAAACGATTGTCATTATTGTTTTGTAATATTACTATTGTCACAAAAACAAAAGATTAACTTTTAACTATCACAGATTTATCGTATCGCGGATGTCTTATTCTGTTATCACGATAGAATCGGCACCGCGATATGATTCCCATCATTTTTTCATTATTATTATAAATTATTTTTTTTTTTTATTTCAAAAGCTAAATTTATTCGATCTCATTAATCGCCATAAATAAAATCTCGTTAAAACAAAACAAATATTTTTCATTTTGTATTCCGTGTTACCATTCATCCTTAACGGAGATATCGGTAATAAAATAATATTATGTTTATATTTTGATTGATTATTACATGTGTATAAACTATTACTGATTTATTGTGTTAAGTTTGTGTTTATATGCTTTTTTTTTTTTTTTTTTGAATTTATAACGTTTCTGAATTTCTTTTAATACTACATAATAATATTGATGTACATGTATGACATACTATTTTTTCTCATTTGGTTTATTAAATACATAATAAAAACGTATTTTCTCTTATTATTTATTCCGTCAAAGGCAACTTTGACAATGGTAACCTATTTACTATTTATGTAATCTAAAAAAAATATATTTTGGTTTGATATAACCTTATCTCTCTTATCTTTGGTGCGTATATTATACTGATAACTGAGTGAGTGCTGATTATGACGTAATGGTGATTGTCACAACACTACATCGCGGCAGCTGTCAATCAATGTCCGTGTCGTGACTCGCGGGCAATTATTTTGTACGCGAGTTTTCAAATTATTTACCTCAATACTATAAAAAATATATGGTATATATTTAATTATCTAATAGATACTAGTGTAGTAGGTGTCTAAAAACTTTTAATAGTATTTTAAGACGCGTTCCTAAATACGGAATAATTAAGGTGAGTAGATGATTATAGGTACATAATATTATTATAATATACACCGGAATAAACCTTTTTACCGGTTCACGCTGCAGCCTGAGAACACAGAACGTGCATCGTCCTTTTGGACATGGTTATGATATTATTATTATTATTATTATTTTAATATTATCTAAGGTATATTATTCTAGTACGCGTACGTACTAGTATTATTATCGCGTACCTACCGAGTACGTAGGTGGTGGCGTATGACACACGCGCGCGGCATACCTGCGAGGGTCCAGATATCAGTTCCATTGTTCGTGCGGAGATCGTCGTCGTCGTCGAAATCGTATTGTTGTGAGTATCGAATTATTTGTCCGTCAACCGTGTAGGTACCTTTTGACTCGACGGCTTATTCTCACGTTGTTTTGGTGCACCCCGCAGTCGGGATTGTATATTATGGTATTATTCGTTTTTTTTTTTTTTTTTTTTTTATCGACGAGAATCGTATTCGTAAAGCAATAATATATACATATGACTATGTGTGTGTGTGTGTGTGTGTCGGTATAACTACACACACACATGCGCGGGTTTCGAATAGATACAATACAAACGGCAAGTATTGTGAAACGCAGAAGACACGAGCCATTGTGTGTGTGTGTGTGTGTGTGTACTTACGTTTAACTGAATGAGAAAAACATTTACGTATATATAAAACTTTAACGGTCAATCTCTTTACCGTATACCTGTAATACACGTTTCGGATAAGTATCGTTGTTATTTTTATTATTAATTTTATTATTGCTTATTATGAGGCGCGAATAGGAAATAAATGCTCTATTCTGCAGGGAAATGTCGACGGAAACATTAATTATTATCACAGAAAAGAACTATTTAGAATAAAATGATAATTGGGATAGGTTTTAAAATATTTTTTTTCATTAAATCATCTCATTCTTATATGTAGGTACCTCAGGGTAAGTATATCTGTTTACGGTAATCCCCTCCTCTCTTTCTCATTCTCCCTCCCTCTCATCCAGCCTACGTTTCAACATAAACTTTTTTTCTACGCGTACTTCAGGTTTAGAATTAAATTAAAATACAATTTAATAGTACTCGTTTCGATGTTGTATCATTACATTCTCTCTTTCTTTCTCTCTCTATCTTTTTAATTTTTAAATACTGTCAAGTCTGCCTTTTAGTACAAACCTTTTTTCTCATAATAATAATAATGTACCCTGTAAACAAAAGCACTAAATCAATCAACTGAGTGGTTTTTGAGTCAAAAATAAATAAAAGTACTTATATTATAAGCAACAAGTTATTACGAACGTGACTACGGTGCCGGAAATTGTGTGGCAGAAAGAGTAAGTTTAATGTTAAGTATACAAAAGTAAGTAATGTTCGGCAACGCTATAGTAATAATAATTATAAAATTTAATATAAATCCATAATTACTTTTGAAAAACGTGTTGAAAATATGTATATACCTTATAAGAAATGTTTTTTCGTCTTGCTACCCGGTAAGTGGAATTCCCCAAAAGCGTTGTCAAACACTTTTTTTTCCATAGTTAATTTTTATCAAACACAGTGTTTCATTCTATTTCTTTGTTAATTGAAACATAATTTTTACCATTTTCGGTCTTTTCTCCTGTAATTACATTTATTTGCCTTTTTTCTCTTATTCATTATATCGTGTAAAATTATTAATTTTGTACAATAATTTTCAACATGTTTACGATACAAATGGATAAGATCTTGCAAAAATATAATATCAAGTTATGACATGTAACATAATATTTTGATGTTATGGTTAAAATAATTAATACATTTTTTTGAATTACCTATAATATTTAAAATTATATACATGAAGTATTTTTTTTTCTTTATTATTATTTTTTTTTTAATGACTTTTTATGATATAGTTTGTTAATTAATTTTGACACAGAACAACTAATTTTTTAATATTTCTCAATATATTTTTTTTTCATTTATATTGCCTCAAAAATCGAACCCTACTCATAAGTGATAGCAACAATGAAATACACAACAATAAGAGAGAATACTAGTAGGTTTATGAAAATATTTTCAAATTTAAAATGATATATTGATCTACTCAATGGTGCATTTATACTTTTTACTAAGGTGTTGTTATGCAAAAGTTGTATTAGAATACCTAATAGCAAAGGCTACTTCTCCCCTAACCTTCAAAAAAAAAAAAAACTTAATATATTATTTAAATTCCTCATTTAATTTGAAATAAATAATTGTACTATATAAATATTCAATCGAGTTGCGATAACTCGAAGTTAAAAAGGGGAAAAAATCACTTCGAGATATTTAGCTCAATTTAACTATTTTAAGGGGAATAAAAGAAAATTATAATTGTCAAATTTTTTTAATTACCGAGGTTTGAGTTATCGCGATTTAACTAATTACTGTTTTAACGTGAAACGAATTCAATTTCCTTGAAGTCATTGGTTTGTCAATCATTTCATTGATTCTTATTTATTTCGACGGTCACTTCAATTAGTCCTAATAAATGTAACAATAAAATATTAAAATTATTAATTTTCTTGCTTCTATTAACTTAAAGTTCACATTTCAAAATACACATATACGTAAACAAGAGAAAAAGGCGAAAATCTGGGGAAGGAGTTGGGTCTAATCTCATAATCTGCCTATTTCTAAATATGTCACTGCGGTGTATATTATGAAATCGCGAAAGCGAACTTGTGCGAAACGAAATGTTACGGTCGAGCGTACAAGTCACTACTGGCACGCAGCCGGTACGGTAGCACAGATTTGTGAAAAGTAAGGGTGCAAAAACAATAACCGATCTACACATTCTACACATAAATGATCTACATAAATTCTACATAAATGATCTATACATTCTACACCTATATCGTTCATAACACGTTGTTGCGTTTAAAGTGATACAAATTGCGTAGTTTTTGATTCACGTTCTATATTTGATATTTGATGTTTTTTTACAATGCTAATGTTATCACTTAAAAAAGCAATGTTCTTACTTTTTGAGACTACCAATGGAATTTATCACTTGCCTTTTCTTTTTCGTTTTTATATGTTTATTCTATTGATTTAGCCCCCCAAAAAAGTATTAACCTTATGTAATTCTCATAAATTCTGGAGGGGCTAAGAGTAGTTTTAAGAGGGCTTAGACCCCTCAAGCCCCCCTCTAATTGCGTCTATGCTCACAATGCGGACATTTATCGATGTTTGTTGACGTACACGATTGGTACTTGTTGAACTTTGACATTTAATTCATAATTTTGAGCTATATATACTTAATTATATTCAATGAAATTATGATTAATTTTTTTTCATAATTTATTATTTATTTATGACAATGACAAAAAAAATATATAATTATAATGTTATTTATTTAAGCATAATGTTATGTCCAGTTTTTTCTGTTAGCTTCATTCACGATTTCATAAATAGTTAGTGGTTTTTACATACTAAATAGTAATTTTAATTTTATTTGATTTTAATAGAGCTATTAATTTATTACTGACATAAAATGTATACTCTTTAAATTATCAAATGTATTTAATCTCCTGTAATCTATCTCGTACATTTTCTTCGGCACATATTACATATTTATTATAGGTGTATTAAAGGCATATTATAGGCACTTAAATAAAAACATTATTCTTTTCCTTATTTTAATTACCCAAGTTTCTATGAAACTTTTCATAAAAATGTCTCACAGAATTTATGTACTGCTCAATTTTGATTCAAAAAATCTATACCGCAGTGGCGTAAACTGGGTGGTGCAAATGTAGCACTTTGGTGGTGCAACCACATTTGAAATGTGGTGGTGCAAAAATATACCTTTGCACCACCAGAAAATCATGAAAATGTATATACTTACTATATAGTATTATCTTCAAGAGCCAATTAAATCATCGTTTGTTTATAAATAATGTACATAGATAAGCATACCTTGATATTTACTATATCATACCATAATATTTAAGGTTTACTGTTATCAATAAACATCTGTAATTGCCGTCCGCCATAGATATTGTATTGTATATATTAATATAATATAATGTACATTATATATATATATCTATGTATACAATACATATTGAGATATTATCTTGGATATTATCACAGAATAGATTAATCAGAATGAACAATGATAAGGATTTACATAGGAAGCATAGGGTTTTCTGAAAAACTGATCCGCCATTTTGTTGGAGGAAAAATCAGGATGACCATATAACCCGAAAAAAATATGTTCTGAAAAATTAGTAAACTATTCGTAAATAAATTTTTGATTTAACAATTTCACTTAAATTAAAAAGCATCTCACAATAAAATTAATTCTAAAGAATTATGTATTTTGTGAACAATGTATGACTTATAATAAAAGTAAAAGGTAAAATAAATAATATCATAAAATATATAAAGTTCAAAATTATTTATTAAACAAATCTTCATTTTCTTTTATTCCACAATACCACAGAATAGATTAATGACAATACTCACAGATCAAGACGTATTCTCACATGAAAAATAGTAAAAAAAAAGTGTGTACTTCTCTCATCGGGTTGTTGTTTGCACGTCAGGTGAGATACTCTTGACGAATGTATTGAATTTTAAAGAAACGATAAATCATTTCTTCAATAAAACGATTCTGAACGAAAGAAGATAGTAAAAAATAAAAGAAAAAAAAATGCAAAAAAAATATGGGGTGCCGGGCTGGAATCGAACCCCGGTATTGTCGCGTGATGGGCCGGTTCTGCCACGACTACGCCACGCTATTTTACTTGATCTTATAGGTGAAATAGTAGGTATTTTGTATACCTAATAACCGAAAATATTAAATTTTCAAAATAGAATAAAATAATTAGAAAACTATTGTTGCACGTGGATTTTAATTCACACAGTTGTATTCAGCATCGAAAAATACATAAGATGCAATAAAACATTACCTATCAACCTTTCAATCTTTCGTGTGTTAAGAAATATATAATAAAATAGGTGATTTATCCGATTTTTTTTCTATTAAACTCTTGTAAAATGTTATTATGTCACTATTCTGATTGTGACATAATAACCTTATGTCATTTTTTTGATTTTTTTTGGGGGGGGGGCTAATATGTTTATTTGATTG
>JAIPRM010002322.1:0-31132 GCA_025469315.1 Stegophylla sp. TES_Ste_2020 | reverse complement strand
GTGACTATTTTTAGTGGTTGGTGAAAATTTCAAGTCCTTTGCTGCATTATTTTAGAAGTTATGTCAAAAAGTAATTTTCAATTTTACGGAAATTGCGGTAATTGCATATTTTGTCGTTTTTTGAAAAATTTTTTTCACTTTTTTCGCATTATTAATAAAAAAATTGAGAAATTTGAAAAATGACCTCTCAAAAGTACCATCTGGGTTCGATTTTGGACCTATAAAGTTACTAATCGAAACTTTTTGACCAGTAGTTCTATACGAAAAAGTGTTCACAGAGGAAGAAAAAAAAAACATCATTGTAAAAACATAAGCTTCTTCACTAACGTTCAGAATCTAAAATGTAAATAGATTAAATAGAAATTCTATGAGATGTGAAAATTGTTGACCGTGTGATATGTTATGTTTAAGAGCGGTACAAAATCAAGGATTCGAACCGACAAAATGAATTAGTTGTTAACTAAATTGAAAACGTCTAGTATATATAATATTATAACGCGTGTATTTGTGAATGTTTTGAACTGACAGGTTGTCGGGAGCTCTTTATATAGTTTGTGGAGTGGGTATAACTAACTAATACGCAGGCTAAAACGATTTTAGCGGTTCAAATACAAATTAATATTTCACTGCCGTTTCGGAAAGGGTTGATAACTGATATACATACTAGACGTCTGGTCGTGGAACGCATTTTAATGACGTTTCGGTCGATATAATAAACGTAATAATATTATATTCCGTTTATTATCTGATGAATGATGATAGTCACTGACAGCCGACCGATTCCTCGATATATTACATGCAAAAAAAACTTAGCAATGTAGTTGGCTTAGAGATACAAAATTGCGTTTATCAATAACCTAGTTATTTTTATTTTTTAGTTTGAATACTTCTTTTCATAATCGGAAGCCATACTGAAATAATATATGATTGTTTTTTTCTGTTTTAGTATGATTTTAATTTATAAATCTTTATGTATAGATAAAATAACCAAATTTTTCGGATATTATTTCTTATCCAGTGGTTTCATCCAGCAACTTAATAGATTTACAATTTACTTTTAGTAGTTAGTACTATATAGAAATATTTGTTTTCGTATTCTTTTATCTGTTGTCAACAATATTAGAGAATAAAACATTTTTCAAAAACTTTTGGCGACTTTTGGGATAAATACAAAATTTTTTCAAATATGTATCTCGTTTATTGTAAGTTATTTTAACCACATTTTTAATATAATGTGCTCAAAATTTATTACAATCTTACTCACAAGTATGTCTAATTAACTAGAGAAAATCTAAACTCATCTATTGATTTTATAACCGTTTAAAATTTGAATTTGTATGAAACTCGTTATTTTTACATATTATAATTTTTTTCAAACATTATAACTTTTAAAATTTAAAATACGCTCGATACATATTTTTTTTTTCTTAAAGATATATCACGTGTTTATCTACACGCAGAATAATTTTCATAAAAGTTGGACTTCTGAATAATTGACGCTCAAATGACAGATATCGCTCCCTGATTATTATGTAACATATTCAATTTATTATTTTTAGGGCAGAAAATTATACACTGACTTACTCATTTATAAGTTAATTTTTATATTTACGTTTTTTTTCCAAATCATTAGTGTCAATTTTTAATCATAATAGCTTTAAACTTAAAAATATGGCAAAATTAATCATTTCCACGAATAGTGAAATGGTTTCAGATTGTTCTATTATTATCAATCCCAAATTTAATATAGCTTAAATCATAAAAATATCACAAATACCTTGTCAGAGATGGATTTCGGATTGAATGTATAGATGTAACAATTGTTTGACATACCTATCTACTCAATATAAAACTGATGATTATTATTGTATATAATTAACTGAAGCGCTACGCAGAATCGTGGTACTCACGACGATGAAAAATGTATTAAGCCGTTAAGAACTAACTTACACCGAGTTCCTCCATTAAAATTATCTTTGCTCATTCATGATTCAGTCACTCGAGTTACAAATTTCGTTATGTTACAGACCGATAATTTTTATAAAGGTTATTCGAAGGTAATTGTGAGTAATAAATCGAAATTTCAAAGTTTAGCCGACTTCGACAACCTGGAAAGTTTTAATTACGGCTAAATTTACGGTAGTTCGACAAAACTTTATTTTTAAACTTTTACACCAGCAAAATTTTCCTAGAAACGAAAACACGAATCGAAATTAGCGAGATAACACGACTTTGACCGTTCTTCAAAAAGTACGCCGATTACTCTTTTATGAGATTTTAAACTTTTTCGATGCGATTTAAATCTAAAATTGTTTAACGCAGTCACGAGAGTAAGCGTTAAAAACATTTTTTATTATCACATCACAGAATAATTCTGTAGTTTTAACAGTAAGATAATAATTTGTTATCTTTATTGTTACTATTTTGACAGTGTCAGATTTTCTATACATTTTATATAAATCCCAAATATTTTTGTTGAAAGTTGGGTTAAAATAGGAAAAATAATTACCTGAAACATTAGTTAATAAATATCCAAGACGATTAGCCAAAAATGAAAATGATAATACACATTCATATAATTCATGGCGTCGTTTAACTCTGTTTAAAACTTGTTTCTACATTTAAAAAACAAAACAATTTTTTTTTAGTTTAAATTATGTGTCATATGAATTGGAAATGTGAGTTGCATTGTTCCTCACAGTATAATGGAATATTTTCAAAGGAAGAGGAAATCGCTTATTAATAAATCATTAGTATGATCCCATTTGTATTGTTTTTTCAAGTCGAGTACTGGTAATGACGGAATAATAGCTATAGAATACAATCGATAACAGATTATATAGAAGACAACAACGGCTATCCAGACCCTTCATCACGATAGCGAAAACTGACATGCTTCTCTGACGATTACCTAAATATTTTTTGTAAAAATCTTTATCCATTAGTGAAAATCGGAATAAAATCCTCTCAGAAGTTACTGAGAAAATTGCGAACAGGCATACAAAAAAACTTATTTTATGCTGGGTATTGACTGATTGATGTTTAATTTTTAATATTGTTTTTATTGCATTTAAAAATATTAAAAGTGCTATAATGTGCACGACAAAAATATTAACATAATAATATTGAGTGTAACCAGGGCTCGGGACTTAAAGCATTTGCTTATTTTTATGGATTGACTTAAAATGTAGCAGAGTGCTATAGAAATGTATGTCATGTTACAACACGTTCTTTTATGAAATATGAAAGTGCTTTTTTTGCTTTTTTCAGCGATTTTTCAAAAAAATGCTTATTTCAAGTTTTTCTGATAATTATTGCTTTTTTGACCAGTTTTTCTACTCTTTATGATTTTTTCCAGCAAAGTTGTTTTTGATAGAATTAAAATTAAAAACAATTCTTAACTTATCTAGTTATTTGACCGTCGTGGGTTTATGGCGTGATAAATACAAATAATATTTTGATTTCAAAGTTTAGTAGTCGATTGTCGTTCACATTCGTCGTGTTGCATTTGTCGTTAAACATTTGATCATTCAATGCAATAATAACTGTAAGGTTTAATTAATTTTTTTTTTCAACTATTTTTTAATCATTTACATTTTATTTTTCAGAAAAGCCATAAAATCGTCAGTCTTGAATATGAAGTTTAATTTTTTTATAATATAAAGATAAAGATTTATTTTTCATTTTATTGTTTTTTTTTTAATAAATATTTTTCCTTAAATTTAAGTTTTTTAAATTCTTATTTGAGTGCTTATAATGATGTTTTTAAGCGCTTATTTTAATGATTTTAAGTGCTATAAGTCCCGAGCCCTGAGTGTAACAAATTAAAAACATGCGTTTTAATTCCAGTAATAATAGTAAGGTACATTAAATATTTATTTACTAGTACAAAATAATTATAAACTATAAATTATTAATAATAATAATAATAAAAATCAAAACTTAAACAAATACTATACTAAGCAATGAGTTTTTAATGATAAAAACATAGATTGCATTGAAACGTACTCAGAATTAGTATTTCTTTTTCAGTTTCGATACGTTGAATAATTTTTTACTGATTGGTAGATATTTATATGAATTTATAATAAAATAACTGTTCTCCAAATACCAAAAAAAGTCTAAGAAAACAATAAAATATACACTTTACAGAAAAACTTTAGAAATTTGTAAAAATACGCATATTCAAATTTCGTATTTCATTGTATGGCCTGATGCAATGGATTTACATTGTTAAATGTTACAGTGAATAATAAATACTTAACTAAACTTAAGCAATATCATCATTTTTACCTAGGTATCCACTCAATATACTTACAATATAATGCATAGTATACTACGAAAAATTACTCATAACACTGCGTAATCATTGTAATGCTTCAATAAAAAACAAAAATTTCACCATAAAGATAAGATAAATAAAATTAGAGTCATACACATAAGGATAGGTACTGCGAAAATTCAATTTATCTGGGTATAGATGAAAAAAAATCATCTTCACCTATCTAGATAAAAATGGGATAAATTTTTGATGCGAAACATCTACTGGTGTGCCTTTTGGCGATACGATGCCGAGACGCTCCGACGGCGTGACGGTTAGATTAGGTTAGGTAAGCGATTGAAGTTGTTCACTACCCACCCTTGCCATACAATATACTATTTTGTTACACTTGCATTGAAAGTTTAATTTTGATACGGGTAGACGCGGTGGAAAATGATCACTATCCGTCCTGCGGGTGGAAAAGGCTGCACGTTCACCAAATAATATTCCGTAATAATATGTGTGTAGTAAAGTTTATATTAAAAATATATATTTGACTTGTATTTATATTCTGTAAACATTGTTAGAGTAATAAAAGTACGAATAACTAAAGAAACTTTATGTTTTTATTTATTTTACTCCATATTTATTTAAAAGTTTTCATTAATTGTGAACACTTTCAATATCCATCCATTTCAATGTTTCACATCTACCAGACGTCCTATGACAGATCATTATTATTATTATTTTTTTTTTTATATACTAAATACCTATTTTTATTTTATATATATATATATATATATATTATACTAAATACCTAAAAAAATATATATACGCACAAATACTTTTTTAAGCTAGTGTTTTACAATGATATATATATTAAAACATTTTTTTATAAATGAAAACTTGTCTAAAAGTTTCAACTAGCTCCTTTTTTTTTAATGATACTTTGGAGTTTCTACTTTACATATTAGTAATTAAAATTTTTTTGAACCTTTGATAAGTATTAAATGAGAGCAATGAGACAATTGATATAAACTTAACTTATACTTCAAATAATTAACTTAAAATCAGATGAAATACCAACTTTTTTTTGGATTACAATTAGTCTTAAAATCAATGGCCGCTAGGTATCAGATCAAGCTAAAATCCTCCCCTAGTTATTATACAATATAGTTTCACATTTTTTTCAAGATTAAAAAGTTATTTATACTAATCATCATATGCTATTTCACGTTAGTAATAATCGCTTCTTAGAGGGAGACATTGTGTAGGCAAGGAGTACGTGGTGACACACAGTAACAAGAATATAAAACTTAGTCTTAAATATTTTATAATTGAGTATTTTTATCAAGGACTGTAAACTATTGGGGTTACACGGAGTTCAGCGAAGTGTTTTTGTAGGGGTTTTATTTACGAGTAATATTTAAAATGCAGTATAATGAAACTATATAACCTATTTAAAAAAAAAAAATAATAAAATAGATATTTTACTATTTTTGAATACCAGATATTTAATGCTCATATTTTAGTATTTTCGAATAGCAACCACTTCTTAAAAATTAATTTTCTAAAAGAAAATTAAAATTTTTAATAGTAATCCAATAATAGCTAAATAGATTTTAATATTTAAAATTCAAAGTGCAGAGCAGTGATAGTTTGTGTATGGGAAGTTCCCTCTGTTTCTCCACTCTACACACTCTAAACTTAAAATAATATCACTTGGGAATTTGGTACAAAAATAAAAATTTAAGTACCTATCAACAATTTAAAATCAATATCGTCTTTTTGAATATAAATTTAAAAACAGTAGTTACTCTTTAAGAAAAAAAAAAATGCACACAAATAAAAAATATAATTTTTTAAGTGTTATCTTGAGTATACATTCGACGCTTCCCCTGCGGACATGCATTCATTTGAGTAGATAGATTCGTCGAGATCTCAAGCATTCGCAAATTAATAACGAGGCAATTCGTTTTATGCTATAGAGTATCACCGTAACATTTGTCTAGCCTTAGTAATTGAATTAATGAGCAGTATGATTTGTTGTTTCTTGAATATGTGATACCTTTACTTTTATGCACAATATTAACTGAAGTGTCGCCTTACGTGATTATCTAATATTAAGATTCACATTAATTTTCAGTATCTTTTTACACTATTATAATATTAAGTAGGCATTTCGAAACCCAGGGATACATTTCAAAACGGTAATCGAAGACTTGTAGAGTATCTAGTTTGTACTAACTGTCATGTTTGAAATACATAAATATTTAACGTACTCTATTATTATGAAACATGATTTAAATTTAAAATTAAAATTCTAAAAAAGTATCTTTGCGTTATTTTGATATCGAAATGTAACGCATTAGTATCGACTTAAGACGATCGATCGATAACATCTAACTCATCAATTTCCGAAGTTCTGTCAGCACACTTGACTCAAATTTCATGCTGAAACGTCAAACACAGATTTATGACTATAAAAAATAAGTAAAATAGAAATATATATTTGTCATAGTTATTTTTCCATTACTTGTTAAATTATAATGACGGTACATGTGAATTAATGTTTCAGTGGTTACGCTTTTCCAAAACGTACGACGTTCATGCATTATAATTGTAAATACTGATAATTTGGTATATTTCTAAAAGAAATCAATAAGACTCTCAACAAACTTCATTGTGTTTTCCAATTTTTATATCATCAATATTAACCCGGAAAATGCTTTCGTGTAATTGAATTACGAAAAAAATAATTTGTGAGTAGCTCTTCACACATAAACTCTCTAGTTTATCCCTCTGGATACAATGTTCTCTCGACCCACACTTAATCGTTTCATGAAGTTTCGTTGGACAGGATTATACAAAATAAGCACATTGCTTTTTAAAAATAATTGTTCTAACATTCGACAACATAATATAAATTTCTTAAGTCGCAAAAAATACGTCTCCATCCCTATTAAGTAATTCTGTCCTAAATCAATCGAAATCTTAAATCATCTGTCAAATACAGTTTTTTTACTTATAGAGAATATGATTTATTTCATATAGTTTATAATTCGTTTTTTTTCGTTATTTATTTGTAAGCTTTGTAATCGAAACCATAAAAAATGTTTATAGGCCACGCATGGAGAATTATATAAAATTATTTAAAATAACGCGTTAAAAAACATTATTCTAAGGTGTTTTATTAAAGTTTACGTCTCGTGCAAAAAACTATAATAAAACCGATAACTTGCTTCAGAGAGCTGTAAGCTTTTTTTTTTTTAAGAACCCATTAATGTAGCTAGGTGAACGGTTATTCAAAACTCACATGATTTAATACAAAATATCGAAACGAAAAATAAAAATAAAATTCATTTTTTATCGTTTATTCATTTTAACTTGATAAATATTTGTGTTAATTAAACATTTCGATAAAGAAGTAGGTTTGACTATGCCCTAATGAACAAATATAATTAATTTTAGCATGTGCTTGTGTTTGTACATCTGTAGTTAAGAAACAGAAGGGTCCAAGTCTTTTTATAATTTTAAGAAGAGGCAAAAAGCTAAAATCTCTTTATTTTTTTAGTATCGCGTTATACCGTTATGCGCATTAAAAGCAATTTGGTATTAAATAAACAAAAATATGTTATTTTATATTTTTATTCTCTAAAACGTTATAAATTATGCAATTAAATGTTACGTAAATTATATTATTATTCTGATAGTCGGGACTAGGATGTCGTTGCTCGAGAGGAATTTGGACTTGGACCCTAAATTAATTGTATTCATTAACAGGGTTTAAAATAGTTTTATGTTTTTCCTTTTTTGTAAACTAAATTTTATCAATTAAAGTTAATATATTATTTTTAGTTTTGTTTAATATGACATTTTTTTAAAAAACCCTGATAAATACTTTCAAAATTAATATTTTAGACCCGTATAATATTCGAATTAAATCAAATAGCACCTAATTTAATAATAATAAATAACCTAAAATAATAAGTTAAATTACCTCATCTTAGAAATCATCTTTTTTTATTTAATTTTAGAACTTTCTTCTTCTATTTATGGTAATACTTATATTCTTTATTGTGTCATATATTTTATTCCAAAAATAATTAAGCTACAAATAAAAAAAAATAAAAATGAATTTATATGCATGCTATTGTTATTATTATTTTTTATTATTTTTATAATGCTGTGGTGAAATAAATTTAATAATCCTTGACCAAGGCCAGATAACATACACTATTATTGATGAAGGATCAAAGTCTAACACATTTGAATATCGACTATAATCTATTACATTTATTGTAGTGAAGATAAATTTGAATTTGGTTCATTATCATTTTATCTGATATCTCAAAAAAAAAAAAATTGCTGTTTGGAATCTAAGTGGAGCAAAAAAACTATTGGTAAATTATAACAATTGATTTTTATAATTACATGTTTTTTTTCTGGAAACAATTTTTCTACTAAAAAAAAAGAATCAGTATCTACGTTTAGTATAAGTTTTCCAGTAGGGAATTTGGATGGCATCGTAATACTCAGTTATGTTTTTTAAAAAAAAGTGGAAAATTTTCTTAAAATATATAATATGGCATAAATTATTTAATAAAATGTTTTAAGAATTACATATAACATCAGTCTACACGTATCATAAAAATGCTTGTATCATTTAAAATTTTTTAAATTATAAAATAAAGTACGTTTTTAAAATATTAATAAAAGATTTTTACTCATAAGTATTGTCAATAACAACTATAAAATATTTAATTAATGTATTTATTCTTGTTAAAATATGAAATTTAAATTCGAAAAATATTTCAGATATATATATATATATATATATTTATATAAACATGTTTTACATATAAATTGGAATCAAAAAAAGAGAAAAAATGTTGTTTTATATTTTTGAAATGCAAATATAATAATATTAATATGTTTTTGCTGAAAAACAGCAATTTGTTTATACCATTTTTCTATAGCATGAAGTTTATCATTCAATTTTAAATGTTTCATTTGGCAGCTTTTTAAATAAAAATTCGCTTTTGATTGCACGACTTCCGGCATTTTAAAAACACGAAAATATTACACAGTATACGAGCCTAACACGTGATTACGTAAAATGTCGTAACGACTGTCAAATACCATTTCCTGTATAGGTAATATAGTCCGGCAAAATACCCTTCGCTCAATATTCATATTACAGCTACGAGCTCGTATATTGTACGAACTAACACGACAATGAAATTTGTTTTAACCTCGATAATGCCGGACTCCACGCGATAAAGTTGTTTAAAATAAATTATACCTTACTAACCATATGCTGTAAAAATGGAAAATGTCGTTGCTATAAGGAATATTGGCAACATTTAATTATTTAATACAAAATAATTAAGTATGTACAAAACATGTATTAATTTGCAAACACGGAAAAACTTTTGCAACATAAACTTTGCTTTCTTTCCATCAAATTATATTAGAACGTTCTTATTATTTTTTTTATCAAATGCAAAATATCTCATTTAATTATTTCATATAAAATTCATTTAATATTTACAAAACATGTTATATTTTCCAAATATGCAAAAACTTTTGCTACATGACATTTGCTTCATTTTCATTAAATTATATTAAAACGTTCTTATTTTTTTTATTAATATCTCAATACAATAAAATCTGTTACGTATTTAGTACAATAATAAATAATACAATGCAAAAAAAAGGTTAGAGATTCGGTATAAAGAAGAATCGATAACTCAAAAAATCTTTATATAGGAATATTGTTATACGTAACCTTCAACGACAGTGCTATTTTTTTTTTATTTTTTTTATTTATTACAGACGAGTGGTATTCCCTTCAATTATTTTAATTAATTGACATGATTCTACCAGATGTGACGTTAATATTATTTCAGTTCAATACAATTTAGTCGGAGTTCCATAGAGTTTATAATATTAGTATAAAGTTAGTAATTGTAAATTGTGTTAAAATGTAATTCAAAATTAATTTTTTAAGCATAATACAGATGTGTATCATTGTAAATTTTCATTGAGTAGAAAAAGGAATAATAGTTCGATTGCGGGTCTAAAAATCAAATTTTAAATCCTAATTTCCAAATAAAAGTTTTATGTATTAAAATCGGTATGAATAAGAAAATTACAAAACTAAATCTTCTTACTAAAGAATGCCAATTTAAAATATAACAATTAACCGTTAATTATTTAAATCACAGTAAAGTAAATGTTGTTTAAGTACCTAGTCGTGAAAAGAGAGTTTCATGTGGTTTGAATCGAATTATCAATTTCGTTTTGATGACTTGGTAAAACAAAATTAATTTGTATGTGAACTGACCGTAATTTTAGAATGAATTCAGTACTTATTTATACAAAGGATTATAATTTATAATGTAATATAATTTATTCGACTGTGAACTGATCACATCCAATTATCATAGTTTGGAATTCGAAGTAGACGTGTAATTAAAACTAAAAAAAGTAGTAAAGACAAGAAAGCCGAACATACTTCGCACCACAGATATTCTTCGCTCCTCGGGTCTGATACTCTTGTGAAATTTTAAAGAAACGATAAATCATTTCTTTGATAAGACAAAAGAAGTTAATAATATAAAGATCAATAATGGTCGTCATTTTCAACACACTTACTAAGAGATACTAAGAGATACTAAGAGTATCTGACCCGAAGAGCGAAGAATATCCGTGGTGCGAAGTATGTTTAGCTTCTTTGCCTTTACTTTACTTTACTTTCCTTTAATTTACTTTACTTTTTTTTTTTTTATCTAATAAATAATGGAAAAAATATTAAATAAGAAAAAAATGTTGGAAAAATTTCCAAATTTTTTTTTCACATTTTCAAAATTTATTTGCGCCGAAATCTTTCTAATATTATTGTTTGTCTGTATTTAAATTTTCATAAAGTTTGGATCGAAAACCTTTGAAGATAAATACCTTAAAGAAAATACCTTAAAGGTATTTTCTGTCATTCGGTACGTGAATTGTGTTCTGGAAAGCCCCAGAGCTTTCCCTTTGTGTTGTTATTGTACTAAATTCATCATTTTCCTTCAATTATTGCAATTATCTAAGAACTATTTCTTAATAAGACGTGCCCCATCCCCGTTTTCCCTTCTATCATAATTGTATTCCACGTGATTTTCCGTCTTGCTATCTTTCTAAATACCTCATAATTCCTAGTAATTTTTTGCTGTTAATGGCGTTCTCTGTTTTCATCTGCTGCACCATGTCAAGGTACATGTATGTTTAGTTCGTTTTATTAATATCGTAGCGTTTAACCCGAAAACAATGTTTATATACTACATTGTGCGTACTCTAAAGTATTATATACCAGTGAAGAGAAAGAAAGCATTTGTGTTAAATGGACGTGAACGCGTTCAATTTCCAAGAAATTAACTTGAACGTAAATTAAATTCTTAATTTCCATGAACCCGGATGTTTTTGGCTCGTTCATTACCGAGTTAATTTTGATAGTTCATCTTATATTTTACATTATGTACTGAAGTAGAAAATTGAAGTTTCGTGTATCGAATATTTATTTTTTATCGAACAAATATTTCGTTTCTATGGACGAGTGTTATTTAAGTATTCTCAATTATTTTTAGTGTTACTCCTATAATACAGGGTCTCCATCTAAATTTTGACAAATGTAAATTTTGTAATAACTTTTGTTTTGTTAATAATTTTAAACTTTTTTAGATTCTGAGGGGAGCGAAGAATACATTGGTTTTATAAATTTTTGTGTTCGATCAGTATCTTTATAGATCGGAAATATGGTCTAGTTGGTACTTTTTGAGGATTATTTTTCAAAATTCTTAATACTTTTTTTAAGGGCATGCCTAGACTACCCGAAAATTGACAAAAAATGGTAAAAACGGCACAACCCAAATTTTTATAAATTTGATTTTTTTTTAACATAACTTAAAAAGTAATGGAGCTTGAAAGTTGTAATCTTCACCAACTAATAAAAATAGTCACACGCATATCTCATAAAATTTTAACTAAATTTGGAATAAGTACAGATATTTGAAAAAATTGGAAATTTCTCATTTTTTGTAAGTTTTTATTTGATAAAATTTTATTATATGGATATTAAGAGCCGAAAATTTAAATCAAATATGCTCAACCAATATGTATAACCAACGGTACTGAATTTTTTTTTGAAAATAAACTTTTTTTTTGTAATCGTTTAAAGTTAGCATTTTGACAGAATTCATTAGTTTTACATAGAATTACACACTTAAACGCATAAAAAAAGTAATTGGTTCAACCGATTTTTATGAAACTTGATGCATAATTGGAAAATTACATATCAACTATTTTGGCATAAGAAAATTTTTCACGATCGAATAATTAAAAATTCGATATGGTTTTGATGGAAAAAGATTGGAAAAATTACTATAAATATTAAATGTTAAAAATAATTTATTATAAATAAAAATAAACATGGATTTTTTTTTTTGTTATTTATTATTAATTAATAGTATTGGGCTATTATGGATATTTGGAAAAAAAAGCGAATTTAATTCGACCGTATTATTGAGAAATAAAATCAAATGTATAAATAAATCAAACCCCAATATTCCCATAAAAACACTAAAATGTCAATTATACTAATTACAAAAAAGTTAACGATTTATGAATTAATAAAAATTGATTTTTATTGCTTTTTTATTTTTATAATGACATTTATTACCGCATGCACACCCACTTGCGCACGCATTCACAAACACATGTACACATAATATTATCGAGAACCCAACATTATTAAATAAAATTTGTTAAATATAACCTAATTCAGGGAGGCGTATTTATGGGGTGGACTGATGGGGTTGCATCACCTTCCGAAATAAAAGAAAAATTTGTAAAATTTATGCTACTTTAAATATTATAATTTTACCAATAGTGGAATTTATCCTATTTAATATTTTAGATTCTAAGTGCAACTAAATGATTTATCGGTTTTACAATAATAATATTTATTTGTACAGCTCGGATATGTGATCTACCAACACGTTTCTGTTCAGATGTGAGCTACATTGTAATAAGTGGACCGCATACGAGACATGAAATTAATTGTCTTTATGAGTTAATACGAGTCTATACGAGTATTAGCTTAGTTAAAAGCTGTAATGTCTCATATATCCGTGGAAAACTTTTTGAAAAATTAATAGGGGTACGTCAAAATATTTTTGAAAAATAGAAGAGGTACTCCATCTCTTCCGCGTCTTCTCTCAGTTCAAGCACTGGGTGACAGACATTTGAAATACAGGTACTTAGGTATATTTACATATTTTTGTCAGCTCCTCCCGAAATTAAAATTTAAATACGCGTCTGACCTAATCGACAATTATTATCATTGTATGTTAATTGAAGTTCCGCTCAGAATCCTTTTATTGAAGAAATGATTTATCGTTTCTTTAAAATTTAATACACCCATAAAGAGAATCCCACCTGAGGAACGAAGAAAACCTGTTGTGCGAAGTAAGTCCGGCTCTTTTAATTATTACTACAGTATAGCGCTACAGCAATAACATATTATCAATTGACATCATATTATCATCAATATTACGACATATTTGACAACATTATTAAATTATTCACTAACTTCAAAATTCGTAGGAAATGAACGGATTAAACTTTATTAGAGACTTAAGCACCACTATTCAACTAGAATTTTATCCAGGTTTACAAAACAGTTGTTTTAATTTTTTTTTTTAAATGTAGTGTAAAATTTAAAATTTAAAATTTTGGGCACTGAAAAAAAATAATAAAAAGAGGTATATATTATTGTTGTAGTGCAATGCTGTAATAATAATAATAATAATAAAAAAAGTTAAAAATGATTAATAAAATATTTGTTAATGCATTTGTCAAATCGTACTTGGACACCTTATATAGCTGAGTATTTGTCATAAGTGAAGAATTATTTTACAAATTAATACTAACGAAATTATGAAAAAACACGCGGGCTTTATGTTATGAGAGCAATTATGGAGGGGAGATTTAGGTGTTGTATCCTTCCTTGATTTGATTTTTTTTTAGCGTGCGCACTCCAGATTTTATTACTGGTTGAGTCAAAAAATGTATTCACATTATTAATGGAACTTAATTTTCAAATAACTAATTTTAATTGAAATATTTACAATAACAGATAATATTTTATATTATTATTATTATTTATTATTTATTTGAGTACAAATTATATTACATGGCATAATAAATTGTTTAATAGGCCTCACTGAGGAGCGTCGAGTGGGAGCCCAAATATATCTACGTAGGTTAATTTATTATTACAAATAATGATTATAGCATATTATGGATATTCGTCGTTTTTAAACTCCTTTTACGTTAATTAATGCGTAAAATAGTTGTACATACTAAATAAACAGACAATTGATAGTATTGTACATAACAAATACACTAGGTATATTATTTAATTTATTTAGCACACCATATGAAAGCACTGAGTAATATTTTATTTATCTGATCACTAATTAGATTTACAGTGAAAGCCTTTTGAAAAGGAACTGAAAGAGATCGAAGTTATTTTTTTCTTTTACGTAAGTGTGGTTTTTTAATTACCATTCAAATTGGATTTTATGTAATTTCCCCATTTTATCAAAGGTCTTTGACTAACTCTTAGACGAGATTTATTGTACATTTAAAATGAATATCTATATTTTTATTTAAACAGGAATTACGTATATTACAATATATTTAATGATTTTCAAGTTCTCTTCATAATTTAATGTAATAGCACATTGAAGATTGTAAACTTCTCCCTTAGTAACAATCTCCTTTTTGTAGTATTGTAGTTTTGTTACAAATTAAAATGGAAAATGTACCAAGTAGATAACACTTCTATAGAGAGAATGAAAGAAAATTTTTGTTCAATTTTACTACCCAAAAACATGCTATAAGGCATACATATATAAATAAATCACGTTATTGTAAAAACATATTAAGAATTATTTGCACCACTAATAATCTAAAAGATTATTAAAAAATGCTTCTTGTTAAAGAACTCTCCTATAAAAAAAAAATTGGTTTTACTTTTGCCTTAAACTTTTAATCGTGTTAACTATATTTATCCTCATAAAAATTGTGATTAATTTGATTTTTTTATTCTCATCTAGTATGTTTGTGGTAGTGATAAGTATTTGGTGTATAAAAAAGTTTAAAATTGTTTATATAATACATAATAAATGTCGTAGGAAAACAACTACTTTCTTAAACGGCCAAGTGTCGACATCTTTCAGTGTTGCCCGTTTTCCAAACTAAAACCATTAAAAATCAGTCTGTGGACTATAAATGTATTATTTGGGGGTATACGGAATTTTAATTCCCAAAAAGAAACCAGGAATAATAAACACGAAAAAATAACCCCGCATTCTTGTAATATGATGGATAATATTATACAATATTTTTTAAATTTATTATATTTTGAAACTGCTAAAAATATCAGTGTTAATAAATGATAAAAGTCTGTCTTTTGTCACCCTCCTTATTCAACATCTAAAAACGTTTGAATTGTTCATTTTTATTTACTGAAATGGACAACATATTTTTAACATTCGAATTAATTTTAAATACGACAAAAACAAAAGTAATTATATTATGTAGTAAACAAAATGAACCAAAAATTAATATATTCCTTAAAAGAAATAAAAAAGAACAAGTAAATCAATTTAAATACCGAGAAAGCATGAGAAGTAATGATGAAAGGTCAGAAAAAGAAATAAAAAGTAGAATAGGATAAGCAAAAAAGGCATTCTTACTTAAAAGTAAATTACTAACAGCAAAAAATATTGATCTAAAAACAAGAAAACGTTTTAAAACATATGTATCGAGTACTGTATTATACGGAAGTGAAATAAAGACGCTGAACAAAAAAGATGAAACAACTCTAAAAGCTCTAAAAATGTAGTGCTGGGGAAAAATAGAGAAAATAAAATGGACGGAAATGAAAACAAATGAAGAAGTGTTAGAATTAGTCCAAGAGGAAAGAACATTCTTAAATAATCTAAGGTCAAGACGATGGCATAATATGATATGTCATACGCTGAGATACAACGGGGAATGACATAGCGAAATATTTGAAGGTATGATAGAAGAGAAGAGTGAAAGAGGAAGACCAAGAACAGTCAAATAATCAAGAATGCAAGAGTTAATTCGTGTAAAAAATTAAGATATAAAGCACAAGACAAAAAAACATGGAGAGAACATTTAATGTAGACCAATCTACGGATTAAACAAAATAAAAAAATAAAATAAAAACAGTAAACAAAAAATAATATTTTTAAACTTAGTAAAAATTTTCTAGAAATTTCAGAAAAAAGCCAACAGAAAATAAACCAAAATTATAATCACACTGAATACAACACGCAAAATATAAGACTACATGTAGAAATAAATAAAATGAAATCAGACCCCTCTCCCCAATAAATAATATTAAATTACGCCATTGTTAAATATACTTTGTATGTTCAATTATTATTATTATTAAGAACTGACTTCATTTGCTGCTATTTTCATTTGACTTTAACTAGTTTATATTTTATGTTTGAAACTTAAACTTTAACCAACTCAATTTTAATAAGAAATTTCCTATCAATAATTTATACGAACTACTTTTTTTAAACTGGGAGTTATTGTGCATAATATATGTACTCGTATGTGTAGAAAATTCTAAAGTTCACGCACCAAATCCCGTGATTATATTTATAGTACGTATTTAAATAGAAGCGAATTTCAATTCAAAAAGTTCCTGGTCGAAACTTTTGGAAAAATATTTTTATACGAAAATGAGTACACATAAAAACAGAAAAAATAAATGAAAATAAAAAATAAATTAAATAAACATCATTGTAAAAACACTAGCTTGTTCCCTCTACGCAGAATCTAAAATATTCCAGTGAAAATTAATTTGATTAAACAACATGAAATGTTGGTCCAAATTTTGATTCAATTATTTTTTTTTATATATTATATTCTTCTCTTTAAGCCGTACGGCAATTCTTTGAATTTAAAATGAATGATACTAAAAACTATGTAATTCAACTTGCTTCAAAATTTTTGTTAAATTAATTGAAATTGTTATCGGTAATAACGTTTATTTAAAACTGTAAGGTTGGTTTATTTTTACCGATTTCATATTACCATTTGTTTTGAGTGAAAATAATTTTTCTCTAATGCGACGCATAAAATGTTGTACACATAAGTGTAACAATGGGTGACAGACTGGCATCTATTAATTTATCCTTGTCAATCGACATTTGATTCGTCCTTGACAATGAATTTATTTTAAATAAATATTCTTGCGTATAGTATTTTTATAAATAGCTTATAATTATTACTTGTAAACAACGATTTGTTTTACATAAACAGTTGTAATTTATTTAAATTTATTATTAATTTTATTTTATTTGTATAAACACCAATTTAATGTATTGGATAATATGGTATTAGGTGAATGTCTGTTTCCTTTAAAATATTTATTTTGGTGATTAAGATTTATGCAAAATTTGTTTGGCATCTCCTAATATTTTTGAGTAATTTGCGCTTATGATGTGAAGAGCTGATGGTTGATGTGTGAATTACCATGTTTTCCAGACAATTTTCATCGACATAGCGTTATACGCATTGAATAAATAATGTAAACGATGTACCCGCTGTTTGTATACGCAATTCTTCCTCAATAAAAAAATAAGAAAATAAAAAAAAATGAGAAAATAAAGGATGCATAAAATATTTTATTTTGCAGTTTAAAAATATTTAAGACTTCGGTTTAACCCAAAATCAATAACGTTCGGTTGTGAAAAAATGCGCCGTAATGTTTGTTTTCTCGTTCAAAATCGTTATCACGTTTATGGATTTTTTTTCAATCCTACGAACCCGCCTGAACTCGACCGTTTGATTAATAACTGTAAATGAGGCACACAGTCGTAATACTCAAAAGTAATTTTTGAAAATTAATTTGGTTCAAAATTTTCGCTCAAACTAATTACACTAATTCAACGAGAAAAATACAAATTTTTTTCTACGATCGTTTTGAAATCATTGCGTTTTAGAAGATTCTTTCAGAATTTCTTGGAACTAAAAAATTCTGAGATTAAGTTAAATTAATTTTTTGAATTCATTAAAGGAGCATACAACCGAATTTTTTTTTTTTTATATTATTGCATTTAGCATTATAACATGACTATAAAAAACTGAAAGTACCGATAAAAAATCTCTAAGAGTATTATTGAGCCAGTGACGATCGTTTAATTAGACGTATCAATTTGGAACTTGGTAATGGTAAAAAACTAAGAAACATATATTTTTTTTTATATGTGATTTTGCAGTAGAAATATTAAAATGTTTATTCATATACCTGTGATAAACATACTTAGTGATATTTTTTTATTATAAATTATTAGCTACTTTTGTTTATTTCTATGCTTATCTATCTTATCTATCTGTTGTTATGTTTATTTGTTCACAATAAATGTTCTTGATTATTTTTAGACGCAGTGGTGTATTTATGGGGGACCAAGAGGGGGCGATTACCCTGGGCAGTAAATTTCAAGGGGTATCACATTTTTTTTTGAATATTATTGATAGAAAATTTTTTGTCATACGCGTTTAGAAGTTATTACACAAATACCAATGTAAATAATTTTCTTATAATATTAATAAACTTTAAAATTTTTAAGTAAAATTTTCTTTAATAAACTGAAGTTCCACTTAGAGTCTTTTTATTGAAGAAAAGATTTATCATTTTTTTAAAATTCAACATACCTACAAGATTATTTCACCCGAGGAGCGAAGAATACCCATAGATATAAGGGTTTTTGGATTTTTTAATATTCTTAAACATATTTGTACGAGATTTTCGTGAACGCGGAAAATATGCTTAACATTTTTATTGATATAAAAATATTTCTACGTCTTCTTCAGAATCTGAATTATATTCAGAACTAATGCTTGGTCATAACGTGGTTCAGAAAAATAGGTTTCATAATATTCGTCATCATAAACGGTATTATAAAATATAATTTATATTAGGATTTTGTGTACGAACGATAAATCTCCAAATAAAAATCCGTTTATTTCCAATACGTTATAATATTGAGGCAGTTAAAACATTAATTAACAAAACAATTTTTATGATGCTTACATTATCGAAAAATAATTACGCGCACGAGTCGTAAAAGTGAATTTTACAACCAAGATATTACATGGTGGGAGTATTAGATATACATAATGGACGTTCGATTTTGCACTTATATCGAGTCAACCGATCAAACAATCAGTACAATACAAAACCAAAATAAACCGTGTTATACTCAAAATTGAGAAAAAAAAAATTACGAATCGAAAACTTTAATGAGACACAGTTAATTCCCAAAGTTTCAAAAATAACCGTGTAAAATATTTTTTGACACTTACTCGATAATTTACATTCAATCCACAAGTTAAATAATATTATGAAAAATTTATAAATATTTTAAAATAAAATCAGATGACAATTCAAAAATAGAAAAAAAATATTTTGTCAGTGGTGAATTATTATGTTCCACATTATTAATATATTGAAATAAACCGTTCGATATACACACCAAAATATAATTTGTAAAATGCAAACAACTAATTATCGTGAAAAATGTGAAATACAACGTAGTTCCGTTTAAAAAATAATTGTGTTAAATTGTTTTGTAAAAGGTTATAGGATAATAGATTTTAGATTATGATAGACGTTAAGTTTTAATTTATACAATTTAAGTGTGTAAATAATTTTAATAATATGAATAATTTTAAATAAATCCCTGATATGGACAAAATTGGAAAACAATAACAGTTATAAAACCTAAGTCTGCACGGCCATTAATCGTGTTTCCACTCAGCAAACTTATTGATTACTTCATCAACGGCTACGGGTCATGTTCGACTTCTCTCTACTAACACTAAGCGTACAAAATCCATTCAATCTATCTTCTGTCATCGAGCTTCTTGTCTACGTTTTTGCACGTTTTAATGTGCTAAATGATCCCTCTACCGTGCGCGTAGCAAAACGAAGAATTGTTAAAAAATGTTTCATTTTTGGGAAAACCTTTGTTTCTTCATAGATTAGACGTAATAATATCCTCTATGTTCTTTTGAGTTATTTATTTATTTTTATATAAATATTGAAAACTTGGCTGATTACATTAATTAATATTGTGAACACACATATCACGCGTGTAGAATAAAATTATTACATTTTTTAGGTACCTATCATAATTTATATTACATAATTCACAAAATCATTTAAAATTATAATCAGTGGCATAACCAGGAATTTTCAATGGACGGTGTAACAAGTAAATTCCAAAACAATTAAATATTTACGTTTTTTCGTTAATTTTCTGAATTACATTTAAAAATTTATTAATCTCTATTGAATTTTCATCATCAATAAATATGAAAAATATACATAGTGTCATTAATTGTATAACATGAGTATATTATAAAATCAATGATAATATTATATATTATAATTATTGCATTACTTACACTATACTTTGACGAATTCTAGATACCTATCTGTGATTAAATAAAAATGTATTGAGCATAAATAAAATGATATGTTAATTTAATAATAACATATAGGACGTAATTTAAATAAAAATTGCATAAAGTTTGATTGAAAAAAACATTATTTTATATTATAATAGGTAGGTATACCCAAATTCATCAAAATTCTAACTTTAAATGTTTATACAAAAATGTATTTGAATAATAATTTTCTAGATTTTCTTTCAGTACTGTAAATTAATTATTTATAAGTGATATTTTATTAAATTTAAGCTCATTATACCAAGAATCAAAAATACTCGTGCGACACCGATCTTTCCAAAATCTTCAATATTATCTATATTTATTCCAAAAGAAGTCAATTTATTTTTGAAAATGTTAACAAAATCTTTATTATCAGATAGCCAGTGCAAATGTTACATTTCTAGTGCTATTTTTTTTTTTTTTTTTGGAATCAAATCTATATAATTATAATTATTGATTAATAAAAATATAGTTTACTGCATTATTATATTACCATTTTCACTTGAATTGTATATTGTTATAATTTGAAAAACGATGGAAAATTATTTTTAAATGTTTTCTTAAAAGTACCACTAAGGTGAAATTATATATCTTAAAAGTTGTTAGAAAAATTATACTACTCAAAAAAATAGTTTCATGGATAAAAAGATAAAGTAAAATATAGATAAGGAAGCCAGACATACTTCACACTACGAATATTCTTCACTCATCGGGTCAGATATTGGTGGGTATGTATAATTTTAAAGAAACTATACTTGTCTATAAGACAATTCTAAACGAAGGAAATTAATAATATAAATTACAATAATAGTTGTCATTTTTAACACACCAACCAAGGGTATCTGATCCGAAGAATGAAAAATATCCTTGGTGCGAAGTATGTCCGTCTTTCTTGTCTTTAATTTTCTTTATTATATTTTTTTTATCTAATAAATAAAGAAAAAGAAATACAAGTTTAATAAGAAAAAAAGTGTTAGAAAAATATCCACTTTTTTTTCATATTTTCAAAACTTTTTTGCGCTAAAATGTTTTTCATGTTATTGTCTATCTATGTTTAAATTTTCAAAAATTTGGATCAAAATATGATGGTTCCGAGTCTTTTTTGTCAAATTTTGGGTAGTTTTTCTCCCCCAAAAAATTTTAGAATAACGAAATTAAAAAAATTACCACCCTAAAGTACCAATTAGAGGTAAATCTGATTTCAAAAATTTATTGATTGAGACATTTGAACAAGTAGATCTATACGAAAAAATGTTCACAGAAAAAAAGAAGAAAAATATAAACGTTATTGTGAAACTACTAGTTTCTTCATTTCGTTCAGAATCTAAAAAAACCATTCTATTCCTCACTTCTCTCAGCATCTAATTGTTCAATATTTCATTGTCAGAAAATTTAATAATATTTTATACTATGTTCTGTACAATTTGCAGAATTATTTAAATAATTTAAGTTTTTTGTAAAATTGAACCAGCTGACTTAAAGGTGAAACCAATTTTTTTAATTAATTTAGTCCCCCCGGCCCCCTGTCTCCCGTTTCCTTGGTTGCGCTACTCATTTGTATTATTAAGACATGGCTTGAAAACCGTATTAATTAACACGATGATTGGTTTTTAATTTTAGATTTTGAGTGAGCGAAGAAGCTAGTGTTTTTCGTTTTAACATTGATAATGTACCTAATATCCTATAAAGTTTCAACAAACAATAAATAATTGGTAGAACCAAAATGTACGTAAAAACATATATTACTTGATTGATTTATAAGCATAAGTGTTTTAAAACTTTTATAGCTTATTATTTTAATATTAATTTAATTACCATAAAGGTAAAACTAATTAAGGAATGGTTTTAAATGAGAATCATTTTAATTCTTAAGTATAATAACATAAATAGGTAATTGTTTTACCACATTCCAGAGGGAGGTGGTAATAATTCACACCAAACACTCTCCGATTGGTATTTTTTGTTAAAACCTATAAACATAAATTAATTCGAGAGACCCTTTTTATTTATTTTTAAATATTAGTTATTGTAGCCGCCGAAGATATGGATGAATTATATTTATAACCTATCGGTGGGCACAATTTTGTGTTATTAGATGTGTCGGATTGAGTATTTTCCGCTGAGAGATATCGAAATGTTATATATGAATTATTTTGGAGATGTTTCAAAACATTGAAACACAATGCACGGAATTATTTATATTTCGATGAGATTACACAACGACAACGTCGCACGATAACGAGTTTCGTTCGGAGACGTGTACCTTAGGAAACTATGCAACGTGGTTTTGATACGGCTTAAATTATCGAAGGGTTTTTAGTTCCGATAAGAAAGGATAAAATATTACCCGGAATGTTTACTTAACTCCAAGATCATTTATACGCCTGCTATAATTCGATGCAAATCGAGTTCATTTGCATTATTTTGCTGATCATGGAAAATACCTAACGTGGTTGATTAATGTATACGTAAGGATAAAAAATGACTTGATAATTATTTATTTATTTAATATTATTATTTTTTTTTTTTTTTGAACATTTCGAGAAATATTCATGGAATAATTTATTGAAGAGAAAAACTATAGAATAATAAAACATTTTTGGAAATTAATAAATTGAAAAATCGATTTTATAAATAATTATTTTCTTATTTCGATGGTTTAAGGATTAATACAATGAATTAATAATAAATCCTTGATAAAGAGTAAAGCATTTTTATTTTTTAAAGTTTCATGCATGCTTTTTGCATATTAATAATACGATTTCGGTGAATATTACACGAAACAATTATATTCCACACAAACTTTGAGACTTCATTTAGCCTTTTTTGTTTTTGATTTTATAATGAAAAAAAAAAAAAAAAAAAAACACGCGATTCGATCGGTTATGCACCTGTATTAAAGTACTAACAAGAAATATAATATTTTATTTTTAACGAAACAATAAAATGAAAAAAAGGATATTGGATAAAAAATAAAATAATAATAATTCTACGTAGGTAGTGTTTGTGAGTACTCTCGTTTCTGTCTACATGTTAAGGTGTGACATACATTTTTGCTGTTTTATATGTATGTAACATGAAAAAAAAAAAATAAACACTAAAAACACCGAATATTAACCAATTCTGTTTATTTTAAAATCAGTTGTATTGATTATTTCCGAGGCATTGCGTCGAGCAATCAATTTAATTAACTCTTGGATGCTGTATACATTACTTTTGCACGACGTGAATACGTGGCCTGTGACGCGTTTTCGTACTCAAAGTCATCAAATCTACGTTATATGCGGTTGAACATTATTTCACATTAGATATAGTATGTGGAAATCTGACAACCAACATTGGTCATTTATTATATATATATATATATATATATATATATGTATAATATATCCTTAGAAATATTCAATCATTAGGATGGTGTAATGTTATAATAACAGTGATCTCCAGGTGTCTGTAAAATTGTCATATTTGTAAAGCTTACCCTTTAAAAAGGCAAAGAAAAAAATTACCTAAGACATCCAAAAGTTATTGGATAAAATAATATCTAAATGAAACAAGAGGACTATATTTATAAGTACTGTAACAAAAAAAAAAAAAATCAAATAATAATAATAATAAAGTTCAAATTCATATTTTTGTAAAACTTTTCAATTTTGATATTAGAAAATTTTATGAACTCAGAAAAAATAACTTAGTAGAATAATAGAAGTCGAAACTTTGTCAAAATTTCCAATATAAGATTACATAAATTAAATTATTGAAAAATATACATAATTTAATGTAACGTTATAATATGCGAAAATACGTTCGTTAATTATATTGGTGTTTTCAAATTGACTGTTTTGTGAAACTCAATTTGGTAAAATTAATTCTACATTACTCAACAAGCAAATAAAATGATAATGCAGTGAGTGCACCAACCTGGCGAATATCCATTTCAATTCTCGTACTATATTCCACGAGTCTGTATAAGAAAATCCGCGTCATCATCATCATCATCATCATCATATTCTAGGGATTTTTTCCTATTGTTCAAAAGCTAAACAAATATTGTTTAGATTTATTCGAATCATAAAACATCATAAAAAAATTTCATTAAAAACTTTTTTGACCTCAATAATTCTGAAACAATACGATTCACGAATATGACGCGGGTCACAGCTTTACAATATTTTTATTTTACAACTAAAAACCAAAATAGTTTAGTTTTACAATGCGCATTGTTGTCTAATTATTATTATAAAACAATTTAATTACAACGTTTGTTTATATTTATTTATAGCAAGTGTTTATTTTTAATAAACCTAATTGTTCCCAAATAGTTATAACATTCTATATTATTTTTAATTGTATTTCAAACCTACTGATTTTAAATTTATGTTAATTTTATAGATATCTCGTGTATTATTGTGAGGTACCTAAATTCGTGAGAATAATTGCCCTACTATTCAATTTTAGTCCTACTTTCCGTTAAAATAAACACTGATCGCCCGAACGGGACAAACAATACGTAAGTGTATTGCCACTCTATGCAGATGGTATTGTTGGTGTGAAAACGTTTTAGAACGGTACAATATAGACTTTATTGACATTAGATTCCTATAATAAAGTATACACTTGAATATTATAATAAGCTGATAAGTACCGAAATAAATTTTAAATTCTGAGTAAAATTATGAAACTATAGTATTTTGATTATGATGTTTATTATCATTTTTTTTTTTTTTTTTTACATAAGACTGATCGGAACAGTACAAACAACGTATTTTTGGGAGAAAATTTAGAGTTATGACTGTAAATAAAAAAGGCAGATTTTTAAATTCTGAGTGGAGCGAAGAAGTATATGAATTTATAACCATTTTATTATTATTTTTTTTTCCTATTCTATAAACACTTTCGCACATAAAAATACTGATCAATAAGTCTTGATCAGCCACTTTTTGACTCTAACTTCGGCTCTTGATGGTACTTTATACTTAATATCTTTCGAAATACACATTATTTTAAAGGGTTTATACTTGTCACAATTGTCGGTACCCTCAACCATCCTCGATCCTCAACTCCAACCCCAATCTCCCACTCATGACCCTATCCTCCCTCAAACTCCGACCACCTATAAAGGCCCGATCCCCTTGACCCCTACCCCTACCCAAGAACTTGACCCTCTACCTATATACTCCCCATGACCCTATCTAGTTTCCCTAGACCCTGATCCCCAACCACACTACATCTACTACCCTTCCCTCTCCTTCAACCGCTCTTTTCTATCCTGTAACCATGGCAACCATGGTACTTTTGCAACTATAACAACCATGAAAACCACGACAAACGTGGTAACCAAGACAACCAGAGTAACCATGGTAAATTAGTAATTATTGTTATGTGGTTATTGTATAATCTTAACCTCTACTCGTTTTATTAAAGAAATGATTTATCGCTTCTTTAAAATTTAATTAGACGACCCAATAAGAATATCCTACTTGAAAAGCAAAGTGTATGATGCAAAGTGTGTCCGGCCTTTTTATTCATTATTAATATAAATATACAAAATCGGGTATAATATTGTATGCAATCTTACTATACAAGTCCACTTATTTTTTTCTTTTATCTCTGTAAAAGTAAGCTGAGGAATCATTTTTTAATTATAGTTATTTAAATTAAAAGAAAAAAAAACGGTAAAATTGGTCATTCTTAAGCATAATGAAATGGACATAGATTATACTACGTATTATTAAATCATTAAAAATACTTGAAATTCAAATGAAAAATTATTGTTCCATAAACTGTATAATTAACTGAAATTCTACTCAGAATTGTTTTATAGAAATCATTTGTATCTTTTTATTGAAGAAACTTTACATCCACCAAAAGTTAAACCTTAGGTGTAAAGAATACCTCAAGTCCAATGTTATGTCCGTAGTTATTAGTCGGTGCTGTGCACTTTATTATTCGAATATATGTTGTAAAGTATAACACTTTAGTCAGACGTTTATAAGAATATTAAATTTGTTTATATTAATTATAATTTAATAATATCTCTCTAATAATATTTCTGTCTGAAAAATGATTATTACACACCTACCTAACTAATATTGTTTGAAAAATAAAATGAAGTGTTTCACTAAGTATTAATGTTTATATTTCAATTCGTAAAATTTTTATCATTCAACTGTGTTTTACAATTTTGTCCAAATTATTTGTTTTTATTTTAGTTAGCATTTCATTCGTTACTCAATTCGTATTCATCAATTATGTAAATAATGATATTACCAATGTATTGATTATATATTTTATTTCCGTATTTTTAGCTCACTGATAATGCTTCGGATTATTTTTTTAGACTTGATGGTTATTTAAGACATCTCTTAAAACTTGATTATATTCATTTATTCATTATTTATACAACTTCAAAGAAAAAAGTGTACCTTTTGAATTGGAATTTGTAAAATAACAAATAAACAAACAACCACATGACACAGAAATCGACGGTTATTTTATATTTTCTGAAGAAAATTTTCAATCTTTACTATATTTTCTTTTTATTAACGAAATCATAAAATATATTTTGGAAACCTACAGTTGCTTATTAGGTGTACGGAACATTATATGTTTATTATGTACTTGTTTGGTTAATTTATAATTTAGAAATTTCCTCCACGTTTTACTACTTATTGGCAAGGGCGTATTTGAGGGATATAAGTAAGGGAATTCGCCCGTAATTTTTTTATATACCTATATGGGCTATATCCTTTATACTTATCATAAATATATAAATATATATATGATACTATAGTATATATTTATACTATGAGATTGTGTACCAAAAAATTAACAATAATGCACTGCAGCAATTTATATTTATTTATTTATCTTGGATCATATATGATATAAGTGTTATAAATGTTACGAGTATAAGTTATAACTTATAATTATGGATTAGTATAATATACATAGTAATAAGTACATTTACTGAAAATTTGAAATAAATCGATTTGGTAGTTTTAGTCAAATACGTTCTTGCTTATTGGTGTATTGTTTATTCTATATTTTTAAAAGCATTTGCCAAACAATTATCACATATTAATTGGTAAGTGAAATTTACATAAATATACATAATATTATAAAAATACAGTGTATTATCTCCTTATTAGTTCATTGTGATTATACTTAATGTATAGTTGAACACTTAATTTGGCTACGTTGAAATATAAACGATTAAACATTTTAATAATCACTTAGTTATTTTGATATTGTTGTTATATTATTTGGGTAACGTGCTACCTTCTTCATTACCGATTTTTAGAATGTATTACAGTGAAGCATATTATATCATCTATAATGGTAAAATCTATAAGCGGTTTGTGCAAATAAATTGACGCAATTTATAATTTGATTGTTAAAATTACTCAGAGTACAAAACAATGGTTATGTTTGATATTATACAATGAAATTAATTAGATATATACACAGCATCAATAATAAATGGGTACAATTAAAGCATATTTACGTGCTAACTGCCATGTAATAATTATTGTATTTTAATTATAGGCTATTTTCATAATAATATGTCGTTTTACCAGTGGCGGTGTTAAATATTTATTATTTGGGGGGGGATATCAGTCAGTGGCGTAGTCAGGATTTTCTCATGGGGGGTTTACAAGTTTTGCTTTGTAAATCATACCCAGTAGCATAGCCATGGTAGAGGGTAGGGTTGAGGTGTATACAATAATATACTAAGGATTTGAACCCAAGTAATTTATTTGGGTTACGGGTGTTGAATGAAAATTCAAGTGTTTTGGGTTATTAAACATTTTTGGTTACGATTAAATGTACATTTATTCGAATGAATTATGATTAAGGGTTAATTTGGGTGTTAAAAACACGTATTGTATGTGATTTATTATGCGAGTTTTAATGTGAATTCGACTTAAATATCAGATCTTATTTTAAAAGTAAATTTAATGCAAAAAGAAAATTTTAACTTTACCTCTTTCTTTATAGTTTTATAATATGCCCGTCTACTTCAGTCGGTAGAGCACGAGACTTAATCTCGGAGTCGTTGTTTCGAGCCTCACGTTGGGTGCCAATTTTATGTAGTATACTCCACGACTGTACGTCGTGGCGCAACGGCAATTTTATTATACGAGTACATTCGAGCCCAGAAAACTACAGGATTTTCAACCGAGTAGCAACAGATACCGTTGAAAAGTCTAACACTTATTTTCTTTTAAGAGACCACGTTACGAGCACACGCAATAAGAGAAGAAACGTTTAACTACCTTATAATTTGTTCTAGATGCAATTCTAAAACCCATTTACTCTGGACAACTGACCACGATAATGAGCATTGGATAATCCAGAATGAAGTTTTATTTTTTCTAAAAACGATATTGTGTTCTTTCTATATTGACCACGATACAAGCACTATATAAGAATTTAAACACATCAGGTATTATATCGTATTCAACCATAAACAAAAAAATGACGTGCTCTACAAAAAAATATAAATAACACTACGCGTTTATGTAAAAGCAATTGATTATGATTTTTATAATAAAACAATATTCAATTAAAACGTGTCTTTAAAATACAAACTGTAATAACTTTACCTTACTGTAACGGGAAAGTATTAAATATTTACTTCTTGAACTACAAAACGTGATTCTCTTTATTGAGCTATAAAACAGAATGAATAACAATATAACCTTATATCAATTAATTATTACAATACAAAATATATCAGTTGTACCAACTGTTACACTCCTTCCCCTCTAGTATATGCATAATATAAGTAATTTACAATATAATAATGAACATTTAAATATAGTATAACAATACATATAATGAATATAATATAATTCACAATATTGAATACTTAATAATATAACTTAAATGTAACATTTTAAAAATATTTTAATTTAATAACATTTCAAAGATTTAATTTAATAGGTTTCTTAATAATTTGCCTCAAGCCTGCTGGTCTCTCTCTATTTAAATTGTCTAATGTTTTATCCTCTAATGTTTCTTTAATCATCTCATTATTTTCTTCTTTCTCTTGTAATTCTTTACTTTCCCTACTGGCATCATCCTGTAATGAGACCCTTTTATCTTCTTCAATTTCCTTTTCTGAGTCTTCATACAGATTTTCAGATTTCATTAATTGATCTAAATGTCTTTTCCAAATATTATTTCCTTCCAATACTTCAACTAAATAAATTCTTTTACCTAAAACTTCCTTAATTATACCCTTCTTCCAAGTCTGTCTCTTTGGATTCCTATAATCTTTAACATAACAAGTTTCTCCTACTTCAAAATATATCTCTCTTTTACCTTTAAAATACTTCTCTTGATCTGTTCTCCTATCTCCGAAATCGGTTAGCAAATCTAAAATCTAACCTAGTTTCAATTTTTCTGCCAAACAAGATGGTAGACGGACATTCACCAGTAACCCAATGTGGTGTATTCCTGTATGCAAACAAATATTGACTTATCATCGCATTAATAGAATTACCACTTCTATTATTTTTCATAAGTTTAAGCAAACAAGACTTGAATGTCTTCACAGAATTTTCAGCAGCACCATTAGTAGATGGATGATTAGGAGATGTTACTACTTTAATGCCATTACAATTACAAAATTCTCTGTATTCACTTGCGGTAAACTGTGGTCCATTGTCTGAAACTATTTTGTTAGATAAACCAAATCTTGCAAAGATTTCCTTTAATTTGTCTATCATAGACTTAGTATCTATTCTACTCATTTCCATTACTTCTGGCCATTTAGAAAATGAGTCTGTTAGCAAGAAAAACATTTTACCCTTCACTGGTCCTAAGAAGTCTACATGTACTCTATCAAACACACCTTTGCTCTCTGGCTATTGTACCAATTTGGCAAGTGGTGGATTTGGTCTCATCTCCATACACAATGTACACTTTTTAACGTAGTGTTCTATGTTTTCATCAATGTTAGGCCACCAGAAATAGGACCTGGCTAAATTTTTCATTTTTGCACTACCCATGTGTTTACTATGGAGCTCCTTTAATAGTTCACCTTTTAATACTTCTGGAATAACAACTCTATATCCCCACATAATTATGCCTTTTTCTAAATATAATTCATTCTTTTTATTCCCATATGGCTTAATCTCATTATCTGTGCACTCCGATGGAAATTCTTTCTCCAAATATTTTATCACCTTACTCAACACTACATCTTTTTTTGTCTCAATTTTAATCTTATAGGCATCAATTGGACAGGCA
>JAIPRM010002321.1:0-31142 GCA_025469315.1 Stegophylla sp. TES_Ste_2020 | reverse complement strand
AAATTATAATGTACTAAATTTGTTTATTTGTGTGTTAAATTTTTTTTATATATATATATATATATATATATATATTATATTTTTTTTTATACCCACTTAGTGTATCCCATATAAGGAGTGAATAAATGTAGAACCGAGCCGTCTTTAATAAATTTGGCAACCTTGCACCAAAATCTCTTTGTATTTCAATGAACAATAGAGCGCGCGGAATTGTGTTCACAAAAAAAAAACGCGCGGAATCGTACTCGTCCCGAAAAATCGTTGCACGACTAGACAATCGACTAGAATCGGATGCTTTCATGTACAATAGTGTATTTATATAAGTGGGGTGACATCAGTGTGGGGATATCAGCCAACCACTGCAAGTGGGTGTGGTCAACCCTGTGCTAGCATGAGTTCGTTCGGTACCGGCTCTCTGATCTGCAGAGTCAGCGTAACCTTAACCGCTTTTGTCTTATACTTACGCTCTCGTCTTAACCGCTAAAATTTTCATCGTGATAATGTTTGGACGTACGGATAAAATGTTAAACACCGCTTCTTTTAAAATCGACGCGACAACATATTTAACAATTGGCATCGATCCGAACTTGACTTTTGATTGTCAAATACAAATTTTCAACAAGTCGCGTTTTATTATGGTTTCACCACTGTTCCTGAGAAAACTAATCGCGAGGAAGAAATTCATCGTAAACCTGCTGAGAGAACAGACGCCACCGCCAATTCTCCGATTTATTCCTGTATGAATATATGGGAGTATCCATTGTACAGCGAAAAGAAACAAAATATCTCGCTTTAGAATGTCTATTGCGAGATTACACTCTGCGGTTGACGGTAGAGCAATTTTCAAATATTTGTAAGTATGAGAGCTTGATCGAGCATGAAATGTTATTCTCGAGAAGCACATACAGCGCCGATTATTAGAGAACAGTTGGAACATTTTGCTGAATATTTAAAAAACAATTATCCACTGAAAAAAATACCGAAATATGACCAACTTGTTCATTTCGCTCAGCTGCAGGAAGAGGAAGATTTAAAACGGTTTTTCCATTTTATGAAGAATGTTTCTACGGTCAAATATAGTCTCGAGCGGCCAAACAATTGATACGTCGTTGGATACAACTGCTCGATAATAATGTATGTATACATAATTTATTTTGTTATAATGTTTATAATTTAAAATTTTTTTTCCTATAGTCAAACGCTGATACGGTTACAATTTCCGCAAGACGCAAGTTAGTTTTCGATCCATAAAAAAAAAAAAAATGATTACAATTTAAAAAGTGTTATTCTATTTACAATTTTCTTACATCACCATTAAATGGATTGTAAGTAACAATTTGGTCGTGTAAAATAAGACAATACACAGCAGTTTTCGCCGGTATAGGTGATTATGTTTCAAATTCGATACGCAGGTCTACGGTTGATGATTTAACAGCATCGTTCTGGTGCGACAAATCCACGACTATGATTGGTGCATGTTTGCGGAAATTCTCCATAGACAGTAACGGTTCACAATGTTCCCTGCCATAGTAAGATTTTTGAAAATCTTCATAGGCCTTGTACAACACAGCAGTAATGTTTTTGGTAAAGTTCATCCGAAAATCTTCGTACGGGTACACTTCAGAATTTAAGTGTACCTTGAGGTTTTTCAAGTCACAATGATCGAATCGACCAGACGAGGTAAGTAAGTTATTTTTTCGATCAGTTTGAAAACCGATTATGACAATCGAGGTTTCTCTAGTAAACTACTTGATTTAACGGTCCACGAATGAGAAGTATTTTGAGGTAATACTGGGTATTCGCACAAGTAGCGGTGGTGGTGGTGATGTATCTATGTGTGTGACTGAATATGTGATGATGGTGGTTGAGACGACATATAAAATGTATATGATAAAGGAATGCTGATACGGGTGGGAGTATGTACCGGACAGAATAAAAATAATTTATTCTGAAAATCGATATAAGAATGTCGAGGTCTCGCGACAACCGTATAGGCTCCGTTATGGTGGAGACATGTAACAATGTGTGTAGTCCCGTGAAGAAGACTACGGGGGTTAACCGGCGCTGATACAATAATGTCCAAGGACCACGCTGCCGCGTATGTGAAATAATGGCTATGATAGGATCGTGTGTTGTTTACCTCGCGCGCAGTGTGTGAGGGTATGTACCGAACAGAGTAATAATAATATATATTGAAAAATAAACTGGATGTGCTACTCATTTAGTATTTTAACATTTTTTCAAAAAAGAAATCGGGATACGTGTATAGAACATTTATTGTATATATATATATCTAATAACAATAGTCGGTGTATTGAACGTATTATAACCGAAAGAGGGTATTTTCGTATTGACATTTTTTACAAAGCTTGACCATTCATAATGTTTACTGTATACTGACACAAAACAACTATAACAGGGATATAGTATTTTTAACATAAAGTCAGTGATATGATAACAAATAATCGGTGTTGGAGAAATATACATGATAACACACAACCAGTTTCATATACATGATGAGCACTCGTGGTAACGCAAACTATGGTGGGAAAGGGTGGGGGGTACACCGGCTACTACGGCAGTGGTACATAGATGAGTAAGTGAAGGGGGGGGTGGCGGCGTAACGATGCGTTACGCCACCCCCCCCCTTGCACGCATGCGCGTGTGAGCGGTACCGGTGGGGTGGCGGACTTTGACGGGGAATGGTGCGGGGTGGGAGGCGGCGGCGGTTTGTCGGTGAGAGGCGAAAGAGGCGGAAGCGGTTTTTGAAACCCCTCTATATACCTACTAGTAATAAATCCAAAATATTGATCCTCAAATTCAAACAAAAATAAATTTTTTTTAGAATTTACCACCTATCCTGGTATTCATTAGATTTGATAAAATTATCAAACAAATTTACCTTCATTGAATGTGAACATTTGAAAATATTCGAAACTTTTAATTTTTGTTATATGATAAATGTTATGGAACAGTGACGATTTTTAGTTTTATGACCATATACTTATTTTATAGAAACTCACTCAGTGGTTTGCTTAATGGGGATAGAAACTAGCTTCACTGACATTTTAACCACAGGGTGAAAATGATAATTTTGCATAGGTTCTTAAAATATCTAGTTCAAAATCAAATAATATATGTTTTTTTGTTATTAGCCTCACCCGTTGCAAAATCCTGCACATGTTACTGGATAAAACATATTTATCTATCTACAACAGTGTTTTCCAAACTTTTTTTTACGCAACGCCCTTTTTGATGTTTAAAATCTCCCACCTTGAATTACATTTTTTTAAATTAGGTACCATTTTTTTGGTCCATATATTTTTAAAGTCAAATAAATAAATATCAGCATCAGTAAGATAATTCCGGTCAGATAAAATGTAATAAATCATGTAAAATGTGTATTTATTATTAAGTATGACTACCTATTTGTAAGTATGTAATGACAAATTAAATATTACCCACATATTTAATAATTTGTACAACATTACAATTATGTGACTGCAGAATGAAAAATATTCACGTTGAAACAGTCACTGCCGACTTTTACAATGCCCCTCTTTTGTGATTTTAACGCCACAAGAAGGCCATATCGCCTACTTTGGGAAACACTGATCTACAAATACAGGCATGAGTTGAAGTGGAACAAGTATTTCGCGGAACAAATGGTCATTGGAACAAAATATATGTCCCTCTAAATGATATCTGTAGCACGGTTATAGATTTTTATAATCGTGGTCACGGTCTTAGATCTTCTGAGATCGTGATCGTGGTCATGAACCTAACCTAACCCAACCGTGATCTCCAGTATTCATGAATAATGATAATTGATATTTTTTGATAATATAATACCTAGATTCTAGAACATTCCATGTTCTAAAGAAATTTTTATATTTTTTTTGCTTCGTAGTTTTATTGGTGTAGTCAATCGCTGATCAATCGTTGTTTTTTTGTTGCACATATTTCCAATTTATTTCCTAATTTAATAATGTCGAGTGGAGGAGTTTTTTGTTATAACAAGGGATGTGGCGAGCAATTTAATCCGTCCGAAAATCCTGAAGGTAATATAATTTGAAAATGTGATTTAAACGATAATTATTTTATGTAATCAACTCGTTATAATAATTTAGTTTTGTTAGATTGAGTAATAGATATAATATATATTTATGGATTAAATATGTGTTCTTTTGTTTAAATTTTTTGGACGATGGTATTTCTCTAATACATAATTTTTACCACGGTTTAAACTACAAAGTATTAAACGAATACAGTAGAATCTCGGTAATCCAACAGATATCGGACCATGCTACTGTCGGATTAATGGGCGTTCATATAAAAACGCCTGTTTTACTTATTGAATTTTACATTTTTACTTTATTAGTATAACATTATGAATAATACTATAGTACTGTGTTTAATTAATCCGATAGGTTTATTTGGATTAAATCAGTAAATAGTTTTATTTAACATTTTATCGTTTACGATGGTAATTTCATGGTTATTTGCCAAATAAATACATACTAGATATAGGTAAATATAGCCAGATTACTGGACGTACTGGATTATCGAACAGCCGGATTACTGAGATTTTACTGTAGTATTGCAAATCGTAACACTCGCCTTTCTTAAAGTTTCCTTGAGGAACCCTATCTTGTCTTTGTTTCTGAGCGATTTAAAATGAAATTCGTACAAAATTATTTTTCTTGTATAATATTACGATATACTAATTATTTAGTGATTAATTTCACTATAATATCTTGCAGTGTACAATGCTCAAAAAACCATCGTTGATCATAAAATACATAAAAACAAACATTTACATGATAATTACTTACCTAATACTTATTTATCACAATACCTTAATAAATACAAACATATGTACCTAGTCTGAATATAGTATAAACAGTTTAGTGTATAAACAAATTATATTTAAATAGATGGCTATATATTAATATAATATTACATATATTTTATTATTGCCTTTTTTCATTCAGATATACAGAACTAAATTAGAAGTGTAGTGATAGTAATATAGTGTCCTATAAACATGTTATATTAAACCTTCACTGTTTTAGTATTTTGAGATTACTAAATCATTCTAGAACTCTAATGAATTTTATATTTTTTAAACATTTAAAAATTTATCAAAATAATTTTTTAGTTTCATTTGTCAATGATAAGTAAAAAAAAGAAAGCTTTATTATTGCTTCTTTATGTATGCTCAATTTTTTTGTTAGCCTGTGAAATCGCCGTGAAACTTGCACATTATGGTAGGTTCCAGATGATGCAGCACATGCTACCTATGAATCATTTTTTCTCCATCAAAATTACTTTAAATTATTAATTATTATTATGTTCCAATTAATTGTCTTGCTTATATAACTAAGTCAACAATATTTAAGCATATTTTTAGAAATATTTTGTAATTTCTGTTTTTAATTTAGATTTTGTACCTGAAGCTTAGGTTGGGAATACACTTTGATTTTCTATCATTGTATAGTATTTATATGTCCTTGGTAGTTTTTTCTTTTTGCTAAATTGGGTCTTGTTTATTTCAACCATTTACATTATAAAAGTATGTTACTAAAAAAATATGAATTATATATCACCTGTACTTTATACCATAGCACAAAAATTTTATAATGGGTTAATTCTTGAATAATTTGGATAATGATTCATTATATATATATATATTTATAGGTATATAATATGTTAATTTTTTATTTTACTGTCAATCAAATAGGTTCTTGTGCTTTTCATCCTGGTGCACCATTTTTTCATGATGCCTATAAGGGATGGTCCTGTTGTAAGAAGAAGTGTACTGATTTCACTGAATTTCTTAATATAAAAGTAATTCATATTTAAAAATTAATGATTTTTCTGTAAGATATTAAAAATTTCTTTTGGGTTTAGGGGTGTACAAAGGGATGTCATAACCCTGTGAAACCCGAAGAGCCTAAAAAGTATGTTCCAGAAAAAGAGAACAAAGAAGAAATAATTGAATACCATGCTCCTAAACCAGTATCGTTACCAAGACCATCGTCTGATCTACCATTGAAAAAGATCAAACCTACCATCTCGTCTATTCTTGAACAACAAATTGCTGCTATTACTATAAATAATTCAAATAGAAAAGATGAGAGTATTACACCCGAAATAGAAATTGGTACCATGTGCAAAAATAGTGGATGTAAACAGGTTTTAATAATTTAATTTTTTTGGAATAATTAAAAAATATTGTTTAATACAGTAAGATTTTTTAATATTGTAGACTTATGATGGTGTTGGAAAAGGAAATCAATGTTGTCAATATCACCCTGGTGCGCCAATATTCCATGAGGGTATGAAGTATTGGACGTGCTGTAATAAAAAGACATCAGATTTCACTGCATTTCTAGAACAAGCCGGATGTGCTCAGGGAGAACATTGTTGGACTAAAAATACTGTAATTTCATTGATGTTCTCTTTTATTGTATTGTAACAAATAATAATTAAATAATTGTTTGATTTTTAGAAAACTCAAGGAAAAGCACCTTGTCGATTAGACTGGCATCAGACTGGACCATGGGTTGTAGTATCAATTTTTGCAAAAAAATATGATCCAAAAAATTCTTTTGTAAAATTATCCCCAGTCAAGTTATCAATTGAATTAGTATTTCCTTCTGAGTGTACTGTATATTCCAAAGACATGGAATTATTTGGGGTATGTATTAACTGTACAAGTTCGAGTATTCGTTTTTAACTAATCATTGATATAATTTTAGGTTGTCGATGTTGATAATAGTTGTGTTTCTATGTTGCCGACAAAAGTTGAGATAAAACTGAGAAAAGGTGAAGCACTGAATTGGAACACATTAGAATGTCCTAAATCAAAACTGTCTTCAGATGAAACAAACCAATCTAATGACTTTGAAAACAGTTGTCAAAATAGAAATAGCGGTGTTGAAAGTGTCGATCTCGGTGATCTTTGATCACAATGAGAATCAACAGTTCCATAGAATTTAGGCAACAATTTGTAATTGATGTTATTTTTATTAAGCCCATCATTAAATTTTTTTCTCATTATATTTTCTTTTCATACAAATCAATATTTTAGTTTGAGATATTTTTTCTTACAAAATATAAAAAAAATTACTAATGCATTATCTAAAAAATATGTATTGTATTTCTTTTCTTCTTTTAATCAACCATATATTTTCCTATTGGCTATCAATCCTGAATCATTGTATTACAGTTATTTTATAAAATTTTTAATAAATATTCATTAGCTAATTTAATGAATTAGCTTTTTTTTCCACATTTTTTATAAAAAATGGATTTGACTAAAATTTGTTTTGTGTTCTTCATAATTCAATTACTGAATCTTATTTTACATATTTTATGGCAGTGATTTTCAACCTTATTGATTTGCAACCCCCATTTTTTTTTTTTTATTAGTAATTCAACCCCTTCTTTATTTAATATCCCTTAATTTTTTTTGCTTTTTCAATTAAACTATCGCACACAATTTAAACAACATGCTTAATTATCATGTTTTCAGTTAAATGTTCATATATGTTTGTAGGTTTTTTTTATAATAATAATTGTGATAGGTAGGTTAGCCAATTAATAATAATGAACAAAAAGCTTGCACTTCAGGCCTCGGTTGGTAAATTCTTAGCGGGTATGTTGAATTTGAAAGAAATGATAAATCATTTCTTCAATAAAACGATTCTGTGCAGAGTTTCAACTAATACACAATTATAATGACCAATTTTGAAGCATTAACTAAAATTAATTTTGTTACATACATTACATGTCGTAAATATGTTACATATTTATGAAAAATGAAAATTCATTTTTTATATGTTCCCCTACACCTAATGAATATTCCATTAATAATTTCAAATTAAAATAAGTATAAACATAATTTTAAATAATAAAGTGGCTCTAATAATTGTAAATCAATATTAATTTGCTATAAAATAATTTGTACTAATGACTATTGTGTTGCTTCTGGTCAGGAATGATTGAAAAAAAATGCAAAAATTATTTTTTACTGGGTAAGGTTTGAACCAAGTATCGTCGGTATCTAAAAATTCGGCTCGGCCACTAGACCTTAAATACAGCAGTGAAAATCATTGATTTAGTAGGTATGTAATGTAATAATCGAAAATACTGAATTTTCAAAATTGAATTATTAAAAAACTCTTGATCCGCGTTAATTATCTAAAGATCAATAATGGTCGTCATTTTCAACACACTTGCCAAGAGTATCTGATCTGAAGAGTGAAGAATATCTGTGGTGCTAAGTATGTTCCTGGCTTTCTTGCCTTTACTACTTTTTTTTTTTTTTTTTTTTTGTTTAATAAATAAAGGAAAAAAAAAATGTTAGAAAAAGGTCCAAAATTCTAATAAAATAAACATCACTGTAAAAACACATAAATTAAAGCAGCTCCAATTATCGTGAATCAACATTAATTTGTTATAATTTAATTTTTATTAAAATGGAGAGAGCTAATTTTTTTTTGTAGAAAAATAACAAGTATAATTTTAGTTAGATATAATTAGATATCTAGGTTTTTTTAAATGAGATTTTAATAGAAAAATTCATTACAAGATTCATGCTAATTCTAGCTTTAAAATTTAAATGGTTATAAAAAAAAAAGTGAACTTACAATCTACTATAGTAGAATCTACTTTGGTTTCCGAGCTTATTTTGTCAAATTTTGGGTAGTTTTTTCAAAAAAAAAAAGAAAAGAAAAGAATAATTGAGAAATTCAAGAAATGATCTTTCTAAAGTACTAACTAGATGCAAATCCGGTTTCAAAAAGTTACTGATCGAAACTTTTGGACAAGTAGATCTATACGAAAATGTGTTCACAGAAAAAAAAAAAAAAAACATTATTGTAAAAATACTACTTTCTTCATTTTGTTCAGAATTTAAAATTAATGAGAAACAAGTGTTAGAAAAATGTCCAAATTTTTTTTTCACGTTTTTAAAATTTTCTTGCGCTAAAATGTTTCTCATATTGTTATAATTTATGTTTAAATTTTCATAAAGTTTGTATTATAAAATAATGATTTCCGATTCTTTTTTGTCAAATGTTGGGTAGTGTTTTCAACAAAAAAAAGAAAAATTCAAAATTGAGAAATTCAAAAAATGACCTCTCTAAAATAACAACTAGAGGCAAATCCGGTTTCAAAAAGTTGCTGATCGAGACTTTTGGGCAAGTAGACCTATACGAAAAAGTGTAGGTATACAGAAAAGAAAAAAATAAACATCATTGTAAAATCATAAGCTTCTTCGCTTTGCTCAGAATTAAAAAAAAAAAAAAAACAATTTTTGTTAACGGAAATAATTCAAGAACAAATTGTAAAAAATACTAATAATACTTGGTATATTTGAAAATTTTACCAAAAAATTCAAAAATATTAGGTACCCATAAGTTTCAAAACTTTAAGATAAACAGGAATTATTAAAAAAAAAATTCAAAATATGTATCAATATGCATACGTTATATAAACGAGCGGTTCCCAACGTACCTTTTTAAGACTGTTTCCCATAAAAAAAAAAAAATGCAAAATGCCCTAATTATGATGATATATAATTAATAATTTATCAAAATCAATTATCTTTATAAATAACTTGCTGTTAATTCCTTTAAGCATGAAAAAAAAAAAAAAAAAACCGTCCTAGACTTTTGCCCCTAAATACTCCACTTCTCGGGGCTATTGTTCCCTTGTGGGGGGAACGAACTCACGAGACGCCATCGTGTCCGAAGGGATCGCTCCTCTCGCGCCTGCGAATCAGAAGGTATCCCTCCACGGTACACTGTACCGCGCGGCGGCGTCCGTGAGGGGGCGCGCACGCAGAGGAGAGGAATCGGTGGCGCGCGCGTCGTTGCTCAGTAACGGGAATCGCAGTCGTACGGTCGGTCGGGCGGCGGCGCGGTAGACGGGACGACGCCTAAAAATTTCTGCGCACAATACACACACACACACACACACACACACACGTACCTATTACCATTAGAACGGTAACACACACACACACACACGGGCCCGCGTTATCATTTGCGTTTAAACACACGTCGTCGTCGTCGCAGTCGTCGTCGCCGCGTGTGCCGGGCGATCGTTTAATAATAATATAGTTTTTAGAGATTCGGAAAACTCGACGCGAACCGAAATATCCGAAAATATAAAAAATAATATTAAAGATATCGTCGTCGTGGTCGTGGTCGAGGTGTCGAGTGTTTTTTCCCCGAATTCGATTGCGACTTCCCGATCGTACGCTACGCGCGTCATGTTTCCGGTGAGTACTTACCTACCCCCGCGCCGCGTGTGGCTGGACCGACCCTGCAGTAGTCTATAACCAGAGGACATGCCGCCGCCGGCAATTTTCCCGGAGGAATGTTTCCGAAACGAGGAATATTCCAAAAACGTTCCCAAATCGCTTGGGAATATTCCTTAACGAAAAAGTCGTTAAATGTGTTTAATACGACATTTTTATTTTTCGCTCAGTGTACATTTGGGGTTCGGATTTTGCAAATCCGTAAAAAATCATTTTAAAAAGTCGAAAATAACAAAACAAAGCGTATTTTGTTAAATTTTACTCTAAAAAATTTTCAAATTCGAGTCTAGATTGTACTTTAGAGAGGTCATTTTTCGAATTTCTCAATTCTTCGACTTTTTTTTTAAGGGAAAAACTACCTAAAATTTGACAAAAATCTTGGAAACCATTGATTTTTTTATTCAAACTTTATGAAAATTTAAACATAGATAGACAATCATATGAAAAATATTTTGACGAAAGAAAATTTTGAAAAAAAAAAAAAAAATTTAGATATTTTTTTTCATTAAAATTTTTTTCCTCTTTATTTATTTGATAAAAAAAAGTAGAGTAAAGTAAAGTGGAGAACCGGACATATTTAACACCACGTGTATTCTTCGCTCTCCGGGTCAGATACTCATGGTGGATGTGTTGAGAATGATGGCTATTATTGTTCTTTATATTATTAACTTCCTTCGTTCAGAATCGTATTACTGAAGAAATGTTTTATCATTTCTTTAAAATACTACACACCCTTAAAGAGTATTTGATCCGAGGAGCGAATAATGCTCGTGATGCGAAATATGTCCAGCATTCTAGTTTATACTTCTAATTTTAACTTAACTTTATTTTACTTTACTATATAGTCTACTTTTTTATGTATAATATACAGTAAGTATTAAAATTGCTTGGGGAGCTGAGCCCCAATTTATCAATTGCACGAGAAGCCATAGCCTCAGAGTCCTCTGTACATAATGCCTATGATCATCAATATTTTAGGTATTAATACACAACACTAATTTTATTTAACACACCGAAAGCGAGTGCGGTTTATTACAGAATACTAAAAATATAGACAAATAACACGTATCATATAGTATGTATAAAATTTTCAAAAAAAAAACACGTTAAACCAATTAAACAGAATTGATTAAAAATGATTAATATCACAGTGAAAATAGTAAAAAAAAATCTTAAATTTTATTATAATTCATAAAGATTGAATCATAAAAATGTTTATCTGTACTTTTAGTATTACAATAATGTCTTGTATTTCACGTATTGATCAAAAATAACGATCGCAGCCTTTCTAGATTAAATTTTAAGTCCAACATAGTGCAAGAAATTCGATGTCATTCGCTAGTAACAAATTGATTTATATATAATATTATTTTCTAAAGTGTCGAATCGCGTTCTCTGTTTACGATTTTGAAGTTGAGGTCTTTTCTCTTCTATAAAACGATATAAAAATTATATGTTAGTAGATTTAAAGTTTTTGCTGACGGGGACATTTGCCCTTTTTTCCTCCTCCCTCCACCTGGACGTCGTTGACGATTTATTAACTACTATATTTATAAACACTTCTCGTCCGTCCACACAATATATTATATCATATTATGAACTGATATAATTCCTGCGAGCTTTCGAGTGCTCGGAGAGGAAATTAAGTTTTCTCCTCACCCAGTACAGATTTCCCAAAAACGATTTTAACTTTTATTGTTATGTATATGTAAATACGGTTTCTTTAAATATATTCATCTGATCCCGTCCACACGTTTTTCGGGTACATTTAATTTCGGATTTCGGTAGCGTTACAGTTCCGTTATTAAATATTTCTAATTAAACAACGGTAATATTATTGCTACACGCCTCTGTAGCTGTTATATGAAAATACATGTGGGATCAAAAATTGATTGATGTGTGTACCCGGCGCCTAATCTCAACGCGAAATTGCACTAAAACGCGTCACTTTTTTCATGACGTCACAGACCCGGTTGGGGGCTTACGTGCCGCAAAGATGATTTATGTGAAAGTCTTCCGTACTACAGTGACTTTTAAGCACGAAAAATCGCTACAATTATTATTCTAAACGATTTAGTTTTTTAATTCTATCCGCTATTGCTCTCAAAACAAGCCCGCCGTGATAATAATATATCGACACGGATTTCGGCATTTCCGCGTGGGATTAAATTAATGGGTGCAATTTCCACCCTCGAGACAATATATTGAAATATGTCATTTTTCACGTCGCGTTCAGTGCAGAGCATGATTTATTAGATTTTGTAAAACTTTCCCTTCCCGTGTAGTACTACCGCGCGACTTTTGAGCTAGAAAAATCGCCGTGATTACGCCGAAACGATCTAGTCCAAGGATTTTTGTTTTTTTTTCTGGAAAATTATTTTCCAATCACATTCATATTATGCCCTATACGTCGCTATAGACACAACGACTATAAATATGTGCACAGTCGACCGAATTGATTTCATTTCTACTCGAAACTCGTCACAGTTATAGTTCTTCGGCAGTAGTTCTGATGGAGCGCCCGCGATAGAGATGATTTATCAAATTTTTCCCCGTCTAGTGGTGCACGACTTTTAAGTACACAATTAACTACACGCGATTTAGTCCGAACGCGTTTTTTTTCGATTCGGTTTAATGCGATCGCGTTCAAAAACCTCCGTAGTCGTTTCGAGTTCGATTATTCGATATTTTATCAGAGAATAGAATAGTACTGTTCGTATTGCAATTCTTCTGCCGAATGCGCGTGGGTTAAAATTAATTGACCATAATCTCTACTCGAAACCGTATTAAAACGGAGTTGGTAAACTCTAAGTCCTATAAGTTAATGGTACGAATAATATATCAAATACTTTCCAGTAATATTTTAGGCAAGGAACTGTCACAAAAACTCGAGAAAAATTAGCTTTTAGTCTCAACGTTTGTATTCATTTTTGTATAGATTTAATTGATTAATTAGAAGTTGACCAGCCTATTAGCGTTACCTTATTCTTTTATTTGTTATATTTTGAATTGCTTAAGTCACGTATGACTGCATGTATATACACTTTTTAATTAGTCATCGATTTGAAAGCTAGTTTGATAAGGTTCAAGCCAAAAGTCTCGATTTTTCAAAGATCAAAAGTGAATTGGATGAAAGTAGCAGGAAAAAAGTATAATAAATATTTGAGACTCGGTTTAACGTGTGAATTAAAATCACTGAGATTCAATTTACCGGTTAATAAATTCGACTTATCAGTTCCGCACTCAATTTACCTAGCACCTATTAAAACGTGTTAAATCGTTTTGTGCTCTTTAATTTATCGCCGGCCATTTACACCAATACGATATTATATATTGTATAATACATATTGTGTACTATCGAGAGCTGTACAGTGTACAATATACTGTAAATTGTTCGAGTGAAACTATACCTTGTAATTATGGTAAATTGATAAACTATTTACTCTAATTGCGTCACTTATGCGTAGCAATTATTCGAGTTGCAATATTTTGTAAATAGTTTGTTTACGTTTGTCTCGAACAAGAGAACGGTCCGAAATTTATTGATTTACTTGTATTTTCATTTTTAAACCTTAATTTCGGCCAGTCTGAACGATCTATACGCAACTCGATCATGTCAAAATTGTAGTACATAAAGAATTTTTTTTTCTTATTGGTTATCAACAAATTATAATTATTGTCGTAATTTATTGTAAATTTAGAACTAAAAGTCTGTACGAGTAAACAAAATGCGCATGAATGATTCATAAATTCGATTTAAATTTTCAAATCAGGATGTCAATATCATTATAATCGTAGTAATGTATTCCGATCAAAACGTTGTCGACTTATTACAATAAAAATTATAATCGATGATCGACGCAATAAATTATATTTTAGTAGCCGTGACCGTGATCGACGTGCCATTATTATTTAATTTTAATCGTTTAATGACTAATGATCACGACGAAACGACTTGTGTCATTTGTGCTTTTCATCTCGTACAAGATTAAAATAGTATTCGACGTCCAATGTACGAGTGAATATTATGCGTTTAAAGTTTTTCAAATACTTACTATCCGTATAAGAATTTCTAAATAAGTACATTGACGAATAATTTTTGAATTCTGACTCATCCTCGGTTAAAAAAGGTGTTCCGTCCTTGAATTTGCTTTTGAATAAATAAAAAACAGGACATACTTCGCACCATGGGTATTCTTTGCTTTTCGGGTGACATGGTCTTGGTGAGTGTGTTGAAATTTAAAGAAACGATAAATAATTTCTTCAATAAAACGATTTTGAGCGGAGCTTTAGTTAATTATTGACAAGAACACTGAATAAATGCCAGTTTTATATTGAGTAGACTTTAACTACATATTTACATTCTATCCGAAATTCATCTATCATAAGTACTGTCGACATTTTCATGATTTAAGCAATATTATTTTTTTAATAACAGAATAATTTCTTTCCATCTCATTATTCGTGAAAATGATTTAATTTACCGTCTTTGAAGTTTAAAGCTCTTATGATTAAAAATTGGCATTATTGATTTTAACGAAAATTTAAATATTAGTTGACTTATGAGTAAGCTTTCCAACCTAAAAATAATAAAATATTACGTAATAAATTAGGAAGAGAAATCTGCCATTATTTGGATTTACCAACATTTAAGCCGTGTTCTAAAATTTTATTTAAATGCTTGTGGAAAATTAATCGGAGAACTAACTTCTATGAAAACTACACCACGTAAAAGAAAATATTGAGCTTATTTTTTTAGTTATTAATTTAGATTTTAAAAGTTATAATATTTTAATTGAAAAAAAAGATTATTTTACGTAAAAATGGCAAGTTTCATACTAATTTGAACTTTAAAAACTTAAAACGATTAAAAAATCAAAATTAATTCCAAATACTATATTTACTCTAAAAGTTGTCTGACATTTTGAAAAAATTTTTTTCTTTTTAATTACACTATAGCTTATTATGTTTGAAAATTTCAAGTTTCTAATTTAATTAGTCACAGAGTTGTAGTGAAATTAATAAAATTTATTCTATGAAAATCTCGTTTACGGCATATTATGCTGATTTTACTCAATTTTTCGACAGGTTTTCTTGGTTTTTGGAAAAAGTATTGAGAAATTTGAAAAATGACCTTTTAAAAATTCCAACTAGATTCAATTTCCGATCTTAAATAATACTGTTTGAAATTTTTTAACAAGTATTTCTATACGACAAAAAAAAAAAATAAATAAAAAAAAAAATTAAAAACATTTTTGTAAGAACATTAGCTTCCTTGCTCCATTCAGAATTTAAAATTGAAGAATGGAAACGACTTAGTTTTATTCGACGAAACGTTGGAATGTGGTGACGTTAGTGGACAGATTTTCGATTCGGATAGAAGAGTGTGAATGTATGAAATTTCAAATCTGGGTTTATTATAAAACAAAATTCTAAAATCGAACGATTCGCGTCGTGTAGAGAAAATTGTTTGTATATCTTTCTAAACGACAAAATAAAAATCGTTCTGCCTATTAACATACTGGAGCGATTAACGCTTAGAAATATTCACAGGGACACGTCTTAAAGGATACGTTGTATTTGTAAGACGTATCACGTATAATTCAGTGTTTACGCGTGTGTACATATCGCATATCGTGGCCCCTTGTAATAAACAGCTTCCGTTTCCGCTTAACCTAACCTCATTGTCACAGGGCCGGATTGGATAGTCGCGGCTCTTCAAGAAATATACTTTTACAGATCCATTGTATTGCTTTTATATGCGAGTTATACGATTTTTCAATGTTTTTTACGTGCTACTACAAGTTCAAAATTTGAGTGGCCCTTCAAGATTTTCTCGAATACTCTACTAGCCTATTCCGGGCCTGCTCATCATGGATCCTCTATTTTTGATAAATATATTACGCGTGTACAAATGCACATAATATTATATGTGTTTATATATTTGTATATTTCTTTGATCGATCGCTGTGCATTCCGAAAACCACCTCGAAGGAATCCGCGTTGAGGGTGCAAAAAATTCGGGGGTAGGGGATGTGATAATAAACTCGATGCTATAATTCAAGTAACTGATCCAAAAAAAAATCAATTTGAATTGTTTACTCATATAAATGTTAAATTATTGTAAATGCATAAATTTTGTTTAGAACGATATCATAATATTATTGTTTAACTGTTGCAAGCCCGTTATACTTATTTATTGAGTCTTAATAATGAGTCTATAATTTTCCCAAAGTTGAAGTCAAAATAAATTAACGTATAATTGGCGATTTCTATACTTACAACCCCAAACCCCATTTATAACGTCTTAAATAACAAGTATAGCACATATAATTAAACACTAAAATACGCCCCGCGTTCGTTTGTATAATATCTATGAGTAAACATTATTTTCACACGCAAAACAATACACCAATACTTCAGACGTAATGAGACAGTGACCGTGTAGCCGGCCGGTTTTCATTCGGTCTAGTCTTATAAGGTTTTACAGCAGGTGTTTCTGTTCAATCATCCGAGTATAAAATCAATTTTAGTCATAAAATAACAGTACTTGAGGTATTTACTAATTAATAACATAGACCGAATTCTCCGTTAATTAAGCTTTTACGTAACAGTAGCATATTTGAGACTTATTTTCAAGGCGGTTGAATCTTATCTATCTATAATGTATATCTAGAAAAGAGTTAAAGAGATTTTGCTCATACACCTAAAATAATCTTTTAGTATATTCAAAGAATATGTATAAAATTAAGAATATATATTTATGTTTTTCTATTGTATAAATGAGAAAGTTACGTACTTTATCCTAATTTCTTGAAAAATACTTACAAAAATATGAGATAAAAAATGAATGAAATAAACTAATAAAAAAACAATAACATAAAATAAATTGTTCCAAATTTTCTCACAAAGTATGAAACAAGTATGAGCATTGATTAAATAATGAGTTAAAATTTGTACATTATTAGTATTACCAAATCATATTAAACTTAATTTTTGATAATTTAAAAAATTTTGAGGAGCACGACTGTCCTATCACTCTCTCCCCTCAAATACGCCACTCCGCCTTTGTTACCTAATAAATAGTAGTTAATAACGCGTAAAGAGAAAATATAGGTTAAAAGCGTACGTATTTATAACATGCACTTGTTGTGCATACTCAGCAACGTCCGAAAACGCTTCTACGTTCAAACACTTTTTTTTAAAAATTTCTGAAAGATTTTAGCGGAGAAAAAAATAAATGGCAGAAATTTCAAATGTGGATTAGATCTATTGCTGGCGATTTTAACACGTACCAAGAGTTAGAATTTCTTAAATTAATCGCACATAATACATTTAAATTTTTTTTTCATATACATTTTTGTTTGATATATTTATTATCTATCGTATTATTTATTTTTCTTCCATTTTTTTTTTTCTATTTCATGAACAATTTATAATTGTCAGCGAAAAAGGTTTCGGGCTTGATTTTAAGGTAAAATACCATTCGAGAAAAAGGTCATTTGGGTATTAAGATTCGGGAAAAATATCGTGAACTGGCACAAAAATTTTTCACTCATCGGCCAACATACATGTCGAGCGTGTGTTTAAACCAATTTTAACACTTTTTTTTTTTTTTACTTATTTTTTAGTTCCGATTCCGTCGCCCAGCTCTATAACCTCGTAACGTCGTCGCATCAGCAGTCCAGTGCACGTCACTAAGCCTACACAGGTTTAGGCTATTGTCAAATTTTAGCAGCAGGTGGTGACTGACGATATGGGAGTAAAACACAAAGACGAAGGGGGCGCCATCGCCGCGGAAAACGTGGCGCCGGCCCCGGGAAACGACGAAGACATCGCGCTGAAGCCGAAGATGAGCCTGTTGAACGGCGTGACGGTCATCGTGGGCAGCATCATCGGATCCGGGATATTCATATCACCGACGGGAGTGTTGGAAAACACAGGGTCCGTGAACGCCGCCCTCATCGTCTGGGTGCTGTCCGGCGTTTTTTCCATGGTACGTCTATTTCGTATTAAATACTTACCTAGGTACGAGTTATACAACTAAGGCCTCCAGACGTTGAGGACTCGAAAATCTTTGAAAAACGCACAAAAATATGTTGATTTACCCTTAATATGCCTAAAATGGCTTGAATATGATCTAGCATTTTCAAAAATTAAATTTTCTTAATAATTATAAATAACACATCTTTTTTTTTTGAACTTGTATGACATATAATATAATTTTTATACATTAAATGTGTCACATCGAATAATTGTTTTATAATTAAATAATTGAATAATTATTAAAAACAATTAAATAATTGAACAATATTTTTCTAAAACTCAGAATTATTAAATGACTATTTTGAATTTTTTCTAAAACTGTAGTGTAAAATTTTAAATTACAAAATTTGAGTTCTTAAAATATATATATATATATATATATATAAATATTTTGATTAGCCAAAAACTAAATATGTCTTAAATACCTAACCTATGTTCTATATTTAACAAAAACAAAATTCATTACGTAATTAAAATAGTAAACAAAAAGTACGCGTTATAATTGAAAAAGAATGTTTTTGATTTATCAAAACACTTAATATCAAAAATGTTTCAAAAACAGAAGTAAACAATTACTATATACAGCAGAATTTCTTTCAATCACGTCTAAAGTTTCATTTGTGGATTAAATCGTGCACGATTTTACAGCATTGTTTATATTGCGTTACAGTGAGAACACAATATACATTGTTATACTATTGTATTGTATTGCTTATAGCTATTTTTTTCCCATAAAGTCTTAAGCGTTATTTATTTTTTTAATTGTATGGTATATTAGTAAATAGCATCGACCACAAGACTGGAATCTCACATTTCAAGACAACTTGGCACCTACTCACTCTGTTGCTCCTTGTGGCGAATTCGAAATTTCTTTTCATGTGGGGAGGGGATCATATCTACTTATCTCTAGAAAATAGTTAAATAAGTAGTTTTTGCTAAAATTTCTTAAGTTATTAATTTTTATTAAACATTCTATTGTGCGTCCTAATAGTTACCTTAGTAATGATTGTGGTCATGGTAGCCATGGTAATCATAGTAACCATTGCGGCCTTGGTAACAATTTTAACCATTGTAACTATGGTAACATGGTAACTATTGTAGCCATAGTACATAATACTCATACATTTTAATATACAATTTTTATAAACTCTGCTCAGAATCGTTTTATTGAAGAAATGATTCATAATTTCTTTAAATTCAATACATCCACCAAGAATATCCCACCCGGAAAGCGAAGTATATCTATGGTGCGAAATATCGTTCAATAGCGAAAAGGTATAACAATTATATTCCACCCACAATTCTCTACCTTTCAGCTTTACGTCATTAAACGTAAAGTATACAAATTATAAAATTATATCAAAGCAATCTATTTTGAAACATTTGAATTTTTGAGAAGATGACTTAAATTTTAAAATTAACCATTTGCTAAAATTAAACGGAAAATGTTTTCAAAACAGAGAGAATGCCCTGAAAATGTCAAAATTAAAAATAAAAAAATGTCAAATCAAATTTGCATTTTTAAATATCGTAATAATCCTGCACAATATTACTACGTATATTTTCGCTCTCGTCAATTACGTCAAGCTGCGATTCAAGGAATTAATATTTTTAATTATCTCCATTTTTTTTTCCGACTGCTCTTACCGAGAAAATCCATCGATTTTATGTGAAATGCGCAATAAATCGCGATGAATGTACTGTTCAACAACAGTATTCGTAAATTTGATAGAACGTACGCGTTTGGAATTAATACGAAAACTTCGCACGAAAAACGATAATGTTTTTAACGTTTCACTGCGATTCTGTATACTTATTTTTTTATACTTATTTATTTGTTGTTCTTCGAAGCAATGATGCGTTTCGTCTAGACCAGTGTTTCCCAAACTTTTTTTACACAACGTTCCATTAAGCGTAAAAAAAATCTCTCATCGCCCCCTCCCCAAAAATGTATTATGTATTGTTATGTTTTTAATTACATTTTTTTTTGGTTTGTATATTTTTGAGGACAAACAAAGCTATCGGCATCGATATTAAAATGCCTGTCAGATAAAAAATAATAAAATCATATAAAATGTTTATTTATTATTAAGTATACAAAATATATGAGTACATATTTATTAATTTGTACAACATTACGATGATGTGACAGGAGAATGAAAATTCACATTGAATTAGTCATTGTCGACTTTTATTATGCCTCTCAATCGTCCCCTTGGACAGTTCTAGCGCCCCCAAGAGGGCGATATCGCCCACTTTGGGAAACACTGGTCTCGACGATCGATTCGTTTTAGATTCTGAGCGAAGTGAAGAAGCTAGTGTTTTTATAATGATGTTTATTTATTTTTTTTTTCTTTTTTTTTTCTGTGTACAACTTTTCGTATAGAAATACTTGTCCAAAAGTTTCGATCAATAACTTTTTGAAACCAGATTTGCCTCTAGATTGTACTTTAAAGAGGTCATTTTTTGAAATTCTCAACTCTTCAATTTTTTTTTTGGAAAAAACTACCCAAAATTTGACAAAAACGACACGGAAACCATCATTTTTTGATCCGAATTTTATGAAAATTTAAACATAGATAGAAAATCCTATAAAGAAGATTTTGGCGCAAGAAAATTTTGAAAATGTGAAAAAAAATTTTGGACATTTTTCGAAAAATTTTTTTTTTCTTATATTATTAACTTCCTTCGTTCAAAATCGTTTTGCTGAAGAAATGATTTATCGTTTCTTTAAAATTTAATACGCCCGTCAAGAGAATACCACCCATCGTGCGAAGTATGTCCGGCTTTTTTTATTCTAACAATATGGCGAATTTTAATTCGCCACATTTTACAAAAATGATAATATTGCGTTTAACCTGAACGCGATCCGATAACAGTTATATGCTGTAATTAAATTAATTTTATACAGTTTATCTTAATTAAATTTTTTCGCCGTCAAAATTAATTACGTACATTTTAATTAATATCCTATTAATACACCCGACATCTTTGCATTATGGACAGTATTCTTCTCTTCTCGGATATACTCGTGCCGGATTTGTTGAATTGGAAACTATTCTGAATGGGAAGCTTCAGTGTAATATAATACGCGGGACCAGGCACGTATACAAGGGGGGGGGTTTTAGGGGTTCAAACCCTCCCCGAAATTTCTTAATTGCATCGTAGTTCAGTCATTTTATATATGTACATTGTACATTGTACGTATAATACTACTATTTTATAAGGAACACCCCCCGAAAATTTATTTTGTGTACGTGCCTGCGCGGGACTAATGTCAGGACTATGTTGATTATGTTTATCTGTTTAGTAACAGAGTAATTTACGTACGTGGAATTAATTATTTATGAAAATAATCAATATTATTGTGTTTTGAAACTTAAAACTCATATGAAATAAAAATGTTATTGAAGAAGTAGGAAAAAAAAAACAGAAGTTTCATTTATTTATTAATTTTGCTTTTTTCTATTTTGATTTTATACTTGAATTTACTTTGATATTACATATTATAATATTAAATTATGTACCTAATACAGCTAAATATTTCAATTTTGCATATAGGTAAAATTATATGTATATTATTGTTTTGAATTAATATCCAATACATTCGCAATTTTTGGATTTTTGATTGTAAATTGTTAAAATTAAATGCATATTTTAGAGCTTATATTGGTGTTTTTTTTTTTTTCAATACGGATTTTATGATTTAAGGGTCTCGTGCTTGGGTCGTTAAACCGCATAAGGTGACGTGGGTATGGCTCTCCACATAACTTCCCCTCTGTATGCCATTGGATCCGCACTGAGTCCTTAGTCGGTAATCCCTCTATATCTCTCCCCTACATGTAATAGTGATCACACGTCACGTTATTGTGACAACTCGTTTGAAAATGTTACGGATAACAACCATAATATGACAAAGTATTGAATTTGCTACCCCTCACCAAGGCCTTTCCCCTCGTGATAAAACGCGGTTGGGTTAAACTAACGTTTCACAACTGTACGTATTGCACATAATATCTATGTGAACACATTATATACTATATTATAACATCTGCCATGGTGTAATATAATGTTAAAGTGACGTCGTGAAACCCTTCCGTTCTGCAAATTGTATTACTGCCCACAATAAAGTTTCAGAGAAGAAAATAAAAATATATAAACATTGTTAATAATGTCCGATTGTGTTCGGTATTAAGAGAAAGTAATTCGGGTGAAATTCGGTCATGATAACTTACCCGTTTCACACGCCACTTGTAAAGGGTTGGAAATTTCCCCCCCAAAAAAAAAAACGTTTTATTTTATTATTCTTAAATTCTATTTGTAAACTGTATATTTAAATGTCGACGCACCTACCAGCGCCCTGTAAAAACCATTACACAGTATTGTCAAATATATAACATAAAACTGAAAAGAAAATTAATATTCGAGTTGGTGTTCGCATCAATATAGTGAATGGTTTTTCGGGCGGTCAAAGGTTTTCATTCTGGTGTTAATTTATTCTGAGCCACAAAACGTTTTGGCAATCAAAAAAGTAGTTTTCAAAATGGTTCATTATCAACGCGTTTTCCAGGTGGGTGCGTACTGTTACGCCGAGCTGGGATGCATGATATCCAAGTCCGGAGCCGATTACGCGTACATTATGGAGACTTTCGGGCCGTTCGTGGCGTTCATGCGACTATGGGTGGAGTGCATGATTGTGCGGCCGTGTTCGCAGGCAATCGTCGCGCTCACGTTCAGCCTGTACGTGCTGAAGCCAATGTACATGGACTGCGACCCGCCGGAGGAGTCCACCCGGCTGCTAGCCGCGTGCTGCATAGGTAAGCACGGTCACGGTTAGGTCCAGGGCCCCGGGGCGGACATTTTATATGAGCCCTTTTAACGAAAAAATTCTTTGAAAATCCTTCACGCTTCGCTCGCAAAAAATACATTTTTCTAACTAATTTACACCCAATAAGAGTATTAATTTGTAGTATAAATAAAAGTCAAGATTGCCAAATTAATATAAATAATAATCCATAATAATACAAAGTTTAGTGATAAGTTTTAAATCATGTCGACAAAAAAAAAAAAAAGGTAATATATTAGTATAAAACAAAAATTATATAAATCCCATATAATTATATATTATCCCATATAAAATGGTAAAAAAGATGAGCTAATTAGCTGGGTCTGGGGTATAAAAAGTAGTTAGGACCGTTTTCCGTATGCGCATGTGAGCTTTTGTTCGTAACAATTATCATATTATTATTTTAATAATAAATACATTTTAATTGACGGTTCTTTAAACGTTAAAGTTCCATAAATTTATCAAGGTTCCGGTTCCAGAACCGGTTCTTTTCGGTTCGGTTCCAGTCCCTGCCTACAATATTGCGACACGGTGTTAAAAAAAGGAAAAGGAAAGGGAAAGGAAAATTATTTCACTTAAAGAAAACTTCATCCAAGAAAACAACGGCTGATATAAAATCTATAATAAAAAAAAAATAGGGCGAAAAGATAGATTCAAATATTATGTTAAATGTGTTTTATTAAAATTTTTACAAAACATTTAAGTTAATTTATATAATATTATTAATTTACTTATATTTAAGAATTTAAATAATTTTATAACAAAAGTTGAATAAATATATTGTAAATAATATTACAGGTATTATAATATTATATTATACGCTTAATATAATATTTTTATAAACAATTTTGTGGACGGGATCCAATTAGTGTATAACCTGTAAAAACCCGAAGGCCAACTTGTATACTACCTACAAAAAAATTCGTGACCCAACTCTGCTTAAAATCGGACAGTGGGATTCAACTAGTAAACACCGGATTTTATTAACTTAAAACGTATAAAAATGCATTAACAATTCTGAAAAACGAAAAAAAAATCTTATTAGGTAGGTACTTAAATTATAAGTGAAACATTTTTAATTTTAAAGTAATATATTACAATAAAATTTGAGAATTCGAATCATGTCAGTTGTTGAATAGAAAATTTATTTTCAGGGGCAAATGTGACATTTCACATCGTGAAAATTTTACAAAAAAGTCTAAAACAATCAAAATTAAGTTGAATTGTACGAAATTGACTCAATATTTGAAAAAATAAAGTAAACATGTAAAAAAATGCATTTAAAATTTAAAAATAAATTTTAAAGGAAAAATTCAAAAAATCGCATATTCTAATCGTTATGTAGTAAAATAATTTTGTAGTTAGGTTAGCATTGTACAGCACTTTTAGAAACAAAAAAAAAAAAAAATTAAAAAATGCGGAATTCATCAAAATTCTATCTCTAATTATGCATTACGTGAATTTTCACACGCGAAGTTAAGATTTTCAAATAGAAATAAATGACAAACAGTTAATAAAACGTAGTTCACTTTTTAAAAACACGCGAGAACGTTTTTATAAATAAAAAAAAAAACCCCCGAAGTATTTAAAACATAACATACAACAATAGATATATAGTATTTAAACTATTTGTTTTACACAATTTAAAAGTATTTTGCCTGTTTTTCGTACTTTTTGCGAACCAGATGGTAATATTTGTCACGTTTACGTTTTACTTTCCGCGTACTTGTAATATTTCTACATTAATCAGTCTCGTGTGCGTCATTGTTGATCTCGGAAATATTTTCAAACGTCGGAATGTCAAAAAGATATACAAAGTGGTCTATTATAAGCATACTCACCCTTGTTTAAGATTCAAAAATGCATAAATTTGGACTTTTTTACAGAATCTTTGAGTTACCATAACGACTTTTCATTGTGGAATTATATTTGGGTAATTTTTCAGTGAATTTTGATGTATGGAAATCGAAATTCCAACGGGTAGTTTTTGAATTATTCTAATTTATGTATTAAAACAATAATATCTTACCTATACTTCTTATACTAAATATGTAGTTGTATCAATATATTATAATGTTTAAATTTGAATAAATCAAAGTTACTCATGGAATTTAGATTTCAATACATCAAAATTCACAGAAAATCCAATAAATCGTTGAAAAGCGGCGTAAATAGGGATTTACAATAAAAAAAAAAAAAGATGTAAAGTTATTTAATGTTTTTTTTTATCGCCACAGAACATTTAAGGTATCATGAAGAAAAAAAAAATTGTTTTTATCGTAATTTGAATATTCCATAAAAAAATTTCTAATTTATGAATTTTTTAAAAAAGAAGTGTATACTCTGTAAATATATATATATATATATATATATATATATGTATAGATTTTGTCATCTAAGACATTGTTTTTTTACACTAAGTGTAAAAATATCACTAAGTGATATATTTTTTATCAATTTTTAAAACTGTGGTCAAATATGTAATTTTTGATTATTTCATTCTTTTTTTTTTTTCATTTATTTTCCATGCTATTTCGTTAAAAAAAAGCGTGTACTTAGCACGTCCGAGTGTTCTATGTATTTCGGGTGGGATACACTCGGCGGGTGTGTATTGAATTTTAAAGAAACGATAAATCATTTCTTTAACTATACGATTTTGAACGAAGGAAGTTAATAATATAAAAATTATGTACATTTTTGCGCACGCTTCACCATAAAACCAAACTATAACAAACTATATTTGTCAATTTTTTGTCACATTTACCGCGATTTTGAGAAAAGTATTGAGAAATTTGAAAAATGACCTATCAAAAGTACCATCTGTGAGGGTTTGACACAGTATTAAGTTTGTTTTTTTTTTTGTTATTTTATTTGGCTTTGGTTGCTATTGGAAACAATTAATTAATTTGTATTAATTATGTATTTTCACGTTATATCGTCATCTATTGAATAATGGTAACCAAAGTAACACAATATTCGATAAATGTTTATTTTTAATTTTATTTATGTTTAACGTTGGTAACTACCGTAACGAAAACTCTAGTCAGAATATTGTTTTAATAAAGAAGTGATTTATCGTTTCATTAAAACTTAATACACCCACTAAACCTGGCTTTTTTATTTTTATTCATTTTCGTTTTCAAAAAGCCAAAATCGCGTTAGCGATGGCAGAACAGAATATTTTATATTTTGACGAAGTGTTTCTACTGTCTGGCCGACAGACTCTTATTATTGTCCGAGAGAGTTGATTACAATTATTATTAATGATGACGCGGAAATCTCGCAGTGGAAAGGAGGAACCCGCTGCGAACGATTATCGTGTCCGAAACGAATATACACAAGATTCCTTTGGACCAGTCACAGTCTCTAAATTCTTTGGAAAATTCATTTATAACGTCTCCCGATCGGATAACGCGTCCGGTATTTAATTCGACACGTTCGTTTTAGAAAATTTATCCGAAATTAGTTTTGCCCGTACGGCATATATTCACGATGTCTGGTGTTATCGAATTTCTACACCGCGCTTTAGTCGTCGACAATGTTTGTGAGACTCTTTGTTTCCGCGCAGAGATTGAATTATTTTCTGCGTTTCATAACGCAATAATAATTATTATTTAAGGTCTCGGAAATCGATATTTTACAATAAACGGTCAGCGTGGCTCGTCGACAGACTGCCCGGCACGTTGTACGCGACTAATAATTTTGGGTGACTATCGTTTATAATCGTATCTAATTACGTTTATTAAACGCAAGTAGCCCATAAAAAATACGCCACAAAAGACTGAACGTGATTGTATCTGAATAAAAGTCAAAATATATTGACCATTTCATTTAATGTCACAATAAAAAAAAAAAAAATAATGGAGAAAAATGTTTTATAAAAAATGAAGAATCAGCGATTTAAGCCAAAATTGTGTGTCCGGCCATTCTTTCTTATGTAAATATGGCCATTTAAATCAATTGAAGAACTTTATTTTTCTAGACCTTCAAAAACTTTCTGAACGTAGATATTTATGAGTTTTGACTCTGAGCAATTCAAATACGTTTTATTATATACTAAACGTTTCGTATCTAAATGTACAATATAGCTCTTAACCTCTTGTCATTTTTTTGGACATATAACGTTACATTTTGATCGAAAGTAACGATTGTTCCCCGTTTTCGTGAGTATTTAAACTGTAGTACAACAACACCAATCGTAATCACGGGCGGCCATAAAAATTTTCTTAGGGAGGGGCGTGACAATAATTCAAAAACCTAAAAAGTATAGTACGTACATTGCAAAATATAGAAATTTAAGTTATTTATCACTATATAACTGTGAATGAATGGAAAAGCGTTTTTTTTTTTTTTTTTTTTTTATGCCGATTTAACTTAGTTTTCTCAACACAAAATTTGTTTCATAGTACAATAAATTAGATTTTGAATTTTTTTTTACATTTCTTGACGATTTTTTTTTTTTTTTTGGCTCTTTTAAGCTAAATTATTATACTGACCGATTTCAAAGTGATCAAAATAAGTAATCTACTAATAATACACAAAATGTATGTGAAAATTCAAAAAATATTAAAAATCAATGTGGTAATGAAAAAAAAAATAAAATATTGAATCGTCAAAATTGTCAGAAATATAAACTATTTAAAATGGCTTTCTAAAATTATTCAAAAACCGTAAAATAAAAAAAAGCAGGATATACTTTGCACCACCAATATTCTTCACTCCTCGAGTCAGATACTCTTAGTGGGTGTATAAAAATTTCAAAGAAACAATAAATCATTTCTTCAATAAGACGATTCTGAACGAAGGAAGTTAAGAAAGTTAAAAACAATATAAATGTCTTCATTTACAACACATCCCCCATCTGACCCGAAGATCGAAGAATATCTATAATATTCACATATTTCGTAATATAACTACAGGCAAATCCGGTTTTAAAAAGTTGCTGATCGAAACTTTTGGACAAGTATATCGATACGGAAAAATGTTTTTTTATTTTTGTACCTATGCATAAAATAAAATTAAAATATAAAATATTTGTAGTCATTGTGTCTGTGAGTCTTATAAAAACAATAAAATAGAATTTGATTACCTTTATTATCTCAGGAGACATTGCAATGTTTAAATCCTCGGCGGGACATCCTGTAATTTGTATACAATACGATAAAAGTGATAAACTTTTTTTTTATTTGTTTTTGCACTGTACGCAAATTACTACGTCGTTTTATTATTAATATTCATTGAATCGTCGCGGATGAGTAACAATAGAGCTAATAAATTCACAGGCGCAACTAGAGTTAAATCCTTGAGGAGGTGGGGTAATTCGTCTTGATTATATTTTTAACGTACCTACTGAAAAGCAGCTCGATTCGCTCACTTTTATAATATTCTTCCTGTGATCCTGTACTCGGGGTTGACTTAAATAACTTATTTTACCGATTTGAATTTAATAAAAACATTTTTGTAAAAATGTTGTTATAAATTAATTACACAGATTACAACAAGATTACGTATGTTAATGTGAATTTGTATTGAACACATTTTGAAATTAACATTGATGACAAAATCCAAAAAAAAAAACAAAATAAAGTATACGATTTTCTGTAGTAGAGAAACTGAAACTAAATAGTCAACAAAGAGCGTATTTAAACAAATAATGCAAACAATTTCATAAATATAAAAACAAAATAATTAATTAAATTTTAATTTATCATTTTTTCAATGAAGATATTCCCCGTTTTGCTAGAAGATATTCCAAAAATCAAGTTATCGACGATGTCTTTTACCGATTTAAAATTTTATGAGTTCATCTTATCTATTTTCTACCATCGTTGAGTACGAAGAGACGGTTGTTAGTGATTTTCAATTTGCTAAACGAACGTTATAGGAGTTAATCGCGTAAAAGCTAATAAAGTGAATTTGCTAAAGGCACAAGGCGATTTACAGCGATTCAGAAAATAAAGCATCGCAATAAATTACGAATGAAACTTCATAAAATGAAAATGAAAATAATGGACAAGTTTTTTTTTCGGCGTCTTCTGTTGTAATAATGTCACTTTTTATCGATTTAATTAATATTTTAAATATTGGTTTGATTATATCAAAACAATCGTCTAAATTATTAGTAGATTTATGTGTTCAATAACTATAATAATAATAACAATAAAAATTGTCGTTTAATACAGTGTTTCTCAATTTGCTTACCTACTTATTATTTATATAAATCAAATCAATACAAAATAACACTTAGGTATAGTAAATCCATCGTAAAATCTGATTTGAATATGCTGTAATCGTCATGTGATAAAAAATTGATTAAATCGACATCATATTATGCACAACGTTATACGACAGATTTTTAAAAGCATCAAATATAAAAATATTAATTTTGGTTACAAGTTCAAAATGAATGTATCTCGACTTAGTCGCTTCACAACCAATCATTTTTCAACTATACTTATTTGTGTGAAATTTTTTGAACGTTGACGAGATGTAAATGGAAACAGACTGCGGAAACAACTTTGTTGTAGAAGTTAGTTTTATAAATTATATCAATCCGAAGGTCGGAGAAGATCAACAACATCTAAAACAATCAAATCCTATATATCATTGAATCCAAAAAAACAACAAATTTTTAAAACAAACTTTATTATCCGGAACTGAACATTTTGAACTGATAGTGTACGTTTTCGCTCGTCGGTTCAAAAAAATCAAACGCTTTTTATAGAAAAAAAAAAACTGCAATATCAGTGGGTAAATGAAAAATGTATTTATGGATCATTGAAAATCGAATATCAAATAGTAAAGATTTGGAAAATTACCTGTCTAATTATCGCTCGTAAACGCCCCCGCCGCCGTTCCGTCGACACTGGGGGTAAAATACCGTGAAATTTACGCCCGAAACGATTTCAAAAATTTCGTCCTCCCCTTCCCATCCCTAAGTCCGGTCCCGCGTACACTACGCTATTATTTGCTCGCATTCCGTTCCGAGTGCGTGAGAACCGCGTGGGCGGTTTCGTCGTCGGACGAGAAAATCCACGTGGTGCGTATTATGAGTAGTTTCACAGAAGCTGCTCGGTGGAAAAATCAATGAAACTTTCGCCCACAGCCACAGCCCACCACAGATGTTATGGCGCGCCCGTCATGCGACAACACTACGACCGCGGCGGCTCGTGTCTGGCGCAGACGACGGGAATTTTCGAGTTGCTACGCTCGCGGATATTTTCGTTTTTCCCCTCACAGTCATCCGACAAATATACTAATTACAGCAGAAACACTTTTATAACGCGTGGGTCAATAATACTCTATAGTCTGCACAATATAACAGGGGTGAATACATAGGCGCCAGGTTTTGAAAATGTCTTTGGACGCCGCCGAACTTATTCTGCTTTTTTACCCTTAACTTTTGACTTTTGAAATAATTTAAATCTGAAGTGTAAAAGGCTTAGAAGGTGGGGGGGAGCATTTAAGACCGAATTTTTAACTGTTTTCTTTCAGTTTTTATTTTTTTAACCGTTATTACCTCTGCTGTTACTTAAAATCCTAATTTGAACGGTTTCATGTAATGTATAATAAAATTAGTATTAAATGCTTACAATATTATATTAAGTAAATTAAAAATATTTATTTACTTTTAGATTCTGAATGAAGTGAAAAAGCTAGTGTTTTTACAATGATGTTTATTTATTTATTTTCTGTGTACAACTTTTCGTATAGAAATACTTGTCCAAAAGTTTCAATCAATAACTTTTTGAAACCGGATTTGCCTCTAGATTGTACTTTAAAAAGGTCATTTTTTGAATTTCTCAATTCTTCAATTTTTTTTTTGAAAAAAACTACCTAAAATTTGACAAAAACTACTCGAAAACCATCATTTTTAGATACGAATTTTATGAAAATTTAAACATAGATAGAAAATCT
>JAIPRM010002320.1:0-31147 GCA_025469315.1 Stegophylla sp. TES_Ste_2020 | reverse complement strand
TTCCTTCGTTCAGAATTGTTTTACTGAAGAAATGATTTATCGTTTCTTTAAAATTTAATACGCCCGTCAAGAGAATACCACCCGTCGTGCGAAGTACACCCATCGTGCGAAGTATGTCCGCTTTTTTATACTATAATTTATATTTTATACAGCACTTATGTTATGTCTCAATGAAATTTTCAACTTGAATATTTCAATATTATGAATAAATATTTATTAATTAATGAAAAAAATGTTATACTAAATTTAAATCCGTTCTCTAATTATAATCACACGTTATAAAAACGTTATTAAGCCAACCGGATTATTAATTTTTTGATGAAATCATTACTTTCACTCAAACAACTACTGCCCTTATATTATAGTTTAATGAAAATAATGAAAAATATCAGTTTTTAAAGTGTTTACTTTATTTCAACATTTGGACATTTAGACATTTGACATTTTTTTTTTTTTTTATTTCGTATTCAGATTTTTTATTGTTCGAATGATAGGTGACATATACGGAGCGACTGTTAAAGTCGTCCGTAACTGCAACTATACGTTAGAAATCAGAAAACTACAGATACGTCAGGCAAATATCAGCAGATAAATTTGTCGACTATCTTAGAACTTATTCTAAATGCCACTCTAAAATTCTTTTACTCTTGATAACTGGCCACGATAAACGCATTGGAATATCCAGAGTGGAGTTTTCTTGAACGTAGGTATTAAGAAATTTCAAAAACTAATAAATTGTATTTATATATAAATTTAATAAGTACCAAAGTTATGGGTCTGATAATGGAAAATACTGGAATTGTAAAATGTGTTTTAATGCTTGGATTAATTCATTTTCTTTAAATATCCATAATGTTGCATTAATATTACTAATATTAGTACATTTTTTAATGAATTTAACGAATTTTAAACAACCATTTGTTAAACAGTAGTACAGTGAAATTAGCATATAAATTTATAATAATATTTATCTATTATATGCCCAAATCAATTATTAACAGAACATTAATTATGTATTTTAAGCACTATGCAGTGTCTTTATTGCATAAATATACCAATAACCAAACTCATTAAACAAAATTTAAATGTCAAAAATTACGCAGAACGTGAGCACTCTCAGTTTTATTTCATTGAAAGTGCGCTTATGCTAGTAAGTAATAGCTTTTATTATTATATTTCGTATCTTCGTCAGAACCCAATTGGAAATCACAATATACGTCGTTATGTAATGTTTCGTATTGTGTGTTTTGAATAACATTTAATTATTTCGACGAATGAATACTACTACAATGTTATTAGATGTGCATGCTCAAAGCCTATAATACGTAAGTACCTACGCATTCAAACATAAAATTCGTATGTTCTCGAAACCATTGTGATTCCCAAAACGCGTATATCAAACTTTGTTGTGCGTATTTAGTTGTTGATAATACGAGTTGAGATGCAAATATGATTATTTATACAATAGGTATACGCAATAACGTTAATGTCATGAATAAGGGAGTCTCCAATGATAATACCATATCAGAAATAGTTTTTTTTTTCTTTACACATCGATGTAGGTACAAAATTATATTATTTTACAAATAAATTACACTTTTACAAATTTTATTATTATTGTTATTCTACTTGGCTATTCTATAAGCAGTTACTTGTGTTGTGTGGTTCTTAATTTAAAAATGTCATTAATAACTAAATATTTACGCAGTAATTAGATGACTGTGTACAAAATTAGTATACTAGATATTGAATATAAACAGTAGATAAATAATAAATGGGAAACAGGTAAACATTTTATCAATAACGTAAACTCGATTGAGTATGAAAAAAAAGTATCTAAAATATAAGATGAAAATAATATGTTTCTCTAATAACTATACCACATTGAAAAAATTAAACAACTAGAATATATTTTTAATTCCTACTAGGTAATAAAGACCTGTAAGAACTGAACCGGCCCAGTTCGGTCCTAAATTGGCCCGACTCGAACTGATATTGACACGAGCCGGGCTTTAGGAAAAAAAGTACCAGACCTGGGTTTTTTGAAGACAGGACATTTTTTTGGAAATGATCCATTTCCGCCAAAAGTATACCTTTCCCTTTCCCACCAATTTATTTTTCGTCAAAACACAAATCGGTCAGTTGCCATTTCCGCCAAATAAATTTTGATCGAAAATGGCAGTATTTTATTCTTCACAATGAATTATTTTCACTGTATAGCACTGAGGAGCGTAGTGATGTGTTGATAATTACCGACAGTAAGTCGAGGGATGAATATAGATTGGGTGGAGCGAAGCGACGATGCCGAGAAGCGTAGTAACGGATGCCAAAACACTCGCAAAAACTGTTGATAATAAGTTATCTAATGTTTAATTACCTACATAATCACATCATTCGACGAAAAAATTAAACGGAGAAACAGGAAAAGGTATAATTTAGACGGAAAAAGGAATCCACCAATTTATGATTTGACGGAACATGGAAAAGTGAATCGATGAAAAAGGGAAAAATATGATTTTGACAGAAACCGGTCATGCTCATTTTTTTGGGCCAGGCCAAAAATAAATAATAAAGAACTAGACTGGTTTTTTTTTAAGTCATGACATTTTTCGGGTCAAACCTGGGCTTTTTAAGGATATAACACTTTCACCATTGGAATTGATTTGATTTGAAAATGACATAACAACGTAAAATATAGTAATGAGTTGTGTGCATAATTATAATTCATCTATATATTATAGATGAATATTATATAGATTATACATATATATTATTATAGATATTATAATATGCAACTTATAGATAATATCTAGATTTATAAATAAATCACTAGAGGGCAATTCAACGTAAAGGATGGTAGTTATATCAAAACAGACTTTTCAGTAATGCTTTTTGTTGAAATAATCAATTTTGATAATAAGTAACTTGATCGTCTTGACCTTATCAAATAAGTAGTGAGCTATAAATTATCTCGTTTCCATGTTTTGTATTAAATTGATTAACGTTAATGATACGAAAATGTCCAATTTCACCTTCAAATAAGACCACGGGAAGTCTTACTCTAGTTTTTTTCTTCATTTTTCGAAATTCACAATAGTTTTTCCAAAATTTAGGAGTCCCCATACTTTGACAACACATTGAAATCGTCCTCTTTTAACAATGTTCACCAATAGTTCGTTAGATAATATGCACTTATTAAAAATGTGTTGGTTATAAAATTTAATTTTAGTAGGTGTACTAGAATAGGTAGGTACTTATTAATTTTTTAAATAATTTTCTCACATGTCAGTAGCAACTTTGATATTGTCTAAAGAGGCCAGAATATTGTTCGGTATACAAATACCCATATTATACTAATTATAAAACTTCTACATATATATATATATATATATATATACACGTATAAAAGATATTTCGTGCATCTTATATAAAATGTGAGAAGTCGAATGGACATAATGGACATCATCTCTTGTGTTCTTTTGTCGTGTTCTTTACTCTTCAAATATGATAATATTGGTAGCATCTTAGATTAATTTAAATTTGAAACCAATGATGAATTGTTACAGAAAAAAGTAAAGTAAAGTACAGAAAATAAAGCCGGACATACTTCGCACCACGGATATTCTTCGCTCTTTGGGATATATACTCTTGGTGGGTGTGCAGATTTTTAAATAAACGATAAATAATTTCTTCAATAAGATGATTCTGAACGAAAGAGGTTAATAATATAAAGAACAATATAATAGTCGTAATTTCCTACACACCCACTAAGAGTATCTGACCCGAAGAGCGAAGAATATCCGTGGTGCGAAGTATGTCCGGCTTTCTTGTCTATATTTTACTTTACTTTACTTTACTTTTTATTTATCTAATAAATAAAAGAAAAAATATTTGGTGAAAAAAAAAAATGTTAGAAAAATGTCCAAAATTTTTTTTCACATTTTTAAAATTTTTATGCGTCAAAATGTTTTTCATATTATTGTCTATCTATGTTTAAATTTTCATAAAGTTCGGATCAAAAAATATTGGTTTCCGAGTCTTTTTTGTCAAATTTTGGGTAGTTTCTCCAAAACAAAAAAATTGAAGAATTGAGATTTTCAAAAAATGACCAACAAGGTAAAAAAAAGTACCAAAAAAAGGTACCAACAATTCAGTTTCAAAAAGTTGCAGATCGAAACTTTTGGACAAGTAGATCTATACAAAAAAGTATTCACAGAAAAAAATAAAAAAAATAAACATAATTGTAAAAACACTAATTTCTTCACTTTCTAAAACGGCTCTACATGAAGCTCGGTTGATAATTTTACTATTTTGCTTATAAAATAAAAATAAAATGTCATTATTCTCAATACTCTCACAATAAAGAAAAAAAACCAAAACTATTTGAACTGTTTTCTATTGTTATTTTATGTTCCAAGATTTATAAAGATTGTTTTTTATAAGCATTTAAATTCAGAATTTATAATATTCCTATACTTAGCATAAAAAGGTCAAATTTTGTTAAAGATGTTTTCAAGTTTAATTAAGGAGTTTTTTTTTTTTTTTTTTGTTTAGATAAAATAACAAATTTAAATATAAACAAAATATAATACGTTGGTACATAAAATTGGTACGTTAATATAATATATATAAATATATAAATAATAGTTTGAAAAATTATTTTTTCATATCTAATTATAATATATTTATTCAAAATTTTAATTTGTCATACTTCGAAAATGGTTGATAATAATGAATAATGAAAAGGGTCTAATTCTTTTCGCCACGAGACTATTCGCCGCGAGACTTTTCACCGTTGTACAATGTCGCCGCGGACTATTCGCCATTCGAAGTACATATTTTTTTTTATATTATTAATTCTATATAAATATATGTGAGTGTGTACGTGTACATGTGTGTGTGTGCGTATATATATATATATATATTTATAATTATATGCTATAATTTTTAGGAGGTCACTGATCAGCAGCTTTTTTTCTTGGAATTTGCTGCCACTAATTTTTTATTAGCAAAAATATGTAAAAAAAACAAGTTAGAAAAATCTACTTTGTGATCGTGCTAAATTTCCAATTTCTAAAGCATTTTAAATACCTAACTATAATTATTATTATTATTATAAAACAAATAATATATTACTTTCTCCTGGTAACCAAATCAAATATTGTAACTGTATATTAGTAACTAAGGACAGCCAGATAGATGGACACAATTGATCTAAACCACTAAACTAAGATTCAGCAACATAATAGCATTCAAAAAATTTTATACGGGCCGTCTAGAATCGTGATAATAGAGTTATATAGTTAGAGTCAAATTAATAAATATATAAAAAAGTAACAAATACATTTTACTTAATTCAAGTGCACTTATACTGATATTACAATAATTTTCTGGTATATTAAATCGAATAGTTTATTTTAAATGACGAAAGCAGTCGTTCTAAAACAAATCAAATAAATATAGTTAAGTTATAAACTAAACAAAAACAAAATTAAAAATATTAATAATTTTTAATAACTATGGTTAAAAATTACCAAATATCCTCGCTCTGCTCGGAATGTAAAATAATTAAATTTGTTTAAATACTTATGCCAGAAGATTGTTTACGTACAACAAAATATAAATCTGTCAGTTGAATAATGATTGTAAAGCAATTAATATTTTGTGACTGTTTTTATAAACGCTCGTACAATTAACGTTTGTTTGTATGCAAAATAATTTATGTTGACTTTAAATATGAAATATACAAAGTAAATCGCAGACAAAACAGCGATAGTTTAATTAACAGACGGTTAGTTTTAAGTAGATTGGCCTTTCGTAAGCTAGGCTGACCTACAGTTCTCTTGGGTATACACTACCGTGGTTCGTGGTTATTATATTTATATTACATTATATTATTTATTATTATATTATATTATATATAATTTATTTATATTATGTATTTTACATAGTATACAGTATATATATACAAATAATAATTACGTCATTAATATGTGATTTATTATTCACATATGAATACCCAACACAATGTATTACCCAACAGAATTAATAATACTATATACAAAATAAAAAAGCCAAACATACTTCACATCATTATATTATATATCTATTCTTCACTCCTGAGGTGGGAGACGGTGGGTGTGCAAATATTTAACTTCAAGACAAGTTTACTTGAAAGTTATGAAGTTTGTTATTATTACAAAAAAAAATTATTTTAACTCAGCCAGTTTTATATCTAGGGCCAATATTTGTATATTTTTATTGATTGGTCCAAAAAAATAGCTAGTTTGCACCAAAATCTGTTACATAGCCTAACGATTATGAATACAAAATTTTATTTGGCATACTTTTGCATATTTTACAGTTTTTACAATTAAAGAGCGTATTTTGTGATTTTATGCATTTTTAGAGCATAATATTATTTAAGATTTGATAAATTATTATGAAAATTTTAACTTGATGAATCGAGAATTATCACAAAATAATACATTTTTCGAGGCTTTTAAATATCAGAATGCAGCGAGTTGATAATATACTAGGTACTCATGATAAAGTTATTAAAATTAAAATTTATTTCACACATTGACAATTTATGTATTAAGTTGTTATTATACATTCAATTTATTAATAAATAGCTAGGTATGATTCAGGAGCGTCATTTGTGGAATGCAAGGGTATGCAAATGCATACTATGATTTTTTTTTTTTTTAAGACATTTAAAATGTAGATGCAGATAATTTTGTAGAATTAACGGTATGAAAGGAATTACATTTACCTTATTATTTTTCTACAGTATTCTAACGATTATCACCAGAGCTCGGATGTTAATGACTTTGCATATTTTTTTAAGTCAGGATTCCAAATATGCAAACTTATTTTGCATAAAATTGCATATTTCACATTTATGGGCGTATAAATGCATATTTTGCTCATTTCTAGATTTAGTAGCATATTTATAAATTATAAACACTATAATATGATTTTTTTTTTCCAAATAACTACCAATTATCATCAACCATAGTTAATTGTATTTATATACTTGTTTTATATTATGTATTATTAAATTAAGTAAGATTATATTAGAGAAGTTGCTCTGAAAATAAACGATTTTTATTTATACATAACTTGTAAAGCATGATCATGTGTAAGTCATATAAAAAACGAGAAGTAAAATTCAATCGTCACTAACTCAAAATACAAACAGTTTCAATAAGTATTTAATTAATTTTGAATTAGTATTTACCATTTTATATATATATTTGTAGAAAAAAAGATAAATTATATATTATTATTATTATTATATATTATTTCAAGGTATATAATATCATATTTGATAATTATTTTTTAAATATTTATTAATACATTTGAACTTAAAAGGCATATAATTGCATATTGTGACACTTAAATGCATATTTAGTAAAATTTAAGTCATAAACATCCGAGCTCTAATTATCATAATATATAGATATTAAACAATATTAAACTAAAATTCATCTTTTTATTGATGATGGTTATCTATTATGCAGTAACAGTAATTTCAAGTCCTTTGCTGCATTATTTTAGAAGTTATGTCAAAAAGTAATTTTCAATTTTACGGAAATTGTGGTAATTGCATATTTTGCCGTTTTTTGAAAAAAATTTTTCAGTTTTTTCGCATTATTAAAAAAAATATTGAGAAATTTGAAAAATGACCTCTTAAAAGTACCATCTGGGTTCGATTTTGGATCTATAAAGTTACTGATCGAAACTTTTGGACCAGTATTTCTATACGAAAAAGTGTTTACAGAGGAAAAAAAAAAATAAATAAACATCATTGTTAAAACATAAGTTTCTTCACTTCGTTCAGAATTTAAAATTATACAAAGGCAAGTTTTAATTTTTTGTGTGGGTGGGTGGATAGCTTCAATATTTGTCCCTATGAACACCCTAAGACGCCACTGTTTTTGTCTAGATTCGATAAGATAAAGAAATTAGTAGATTAATCATGTATAACATATTATCAGTCACCAATTTCCTTGCCAAGTTTAATCTATAGGAGCTATCCTCTAATCGGTATTGTCGTTTATTACCTTTTGTTCACTGTTTTGTACCAAAGTTGCATGATTACAATGAAGTATATTTAGTCTATTTAGTATCAATTAATAAAATAACAATTTCATGAAATTTTGAAATTGTGACTTTCAGTACCTTTAAAACCATTTGAAGTGCACTTACTTTGGAATTTTAAGTATATTTTTCACTGTAATATTTGACATTTTAATTTTATTTTTTATCATTTTGATTTAAATTTAGATTTTGAGTGAAGCAAAGAATGTATTGGTTTTACAAATATGTTTGTTTATCATTTTTTGGTATGTAATACGAGTTCGATTCCGAATTCACAATACTTTTTCTAATCACATGCCTATAATACCCAAAAATTGATAAAAAAATGGTAGAAAACGTAATAACCTAAATTTTCATAAATTCGATTTCATTTTTTTAACAAAACTTCAAAAACTAATGGAGCTATAAAGTTGAAACTTTCACCAACTACTAAAAATAATTATGTACATACCTCATAAAATTTTCAAAATCATTTGACCAATTTTAAGGTAAGTACATAAATTTGAAAATATTGGAAATTTCTCGTTTTTTGTAAATTATAAATTCATAAAATTTTTATGTAAAGATATTAAGACCTAAAAATGTAATACAATGTTTTATCAACGGTACTCAAAAAATCTCAAAAATCCTAAGTCAACTTTTTTTATTATAATTGTAAAAGTATGTATTTTGACAGAATTCATTAGTTTTACATAACATTACACGTTTAAACGCATTTAAAAAATAATTGGTTCAGCTGATCTTTATGAAACATGATACATTGATAGATAATTACATTGCGAATATCTAGATGAAAAAATTTTTACGGACGAATAGTTAAAATTTTACTAGATTTTAATTGAAAAAATTCGAGAATAGTACTGAAAAATTACTATAAATATTAAGTACTATAAATAATTTACCATTAATAAAAATAGACATAGATTACTTTATTATTAATTAATAGTATTGGACTATTAATATACATTTGAAAAAATAGTGAATTTTATTCGACCGTATTTTTGAAAAATAAAGTTAAATCTATAAACAGTTCAAAACACAAGTATTCCCAGAAAAATACCGAAATGCCAAAATTACACCAATAACAGAAAGATTGACGATTTATGATATATCATACACACACGCGCGCGCGCGTCTGTCGCACACGTCACGTCTGTCACTAATAAACTGAATAAAACATACATTTTTTCTAATAATAATATTAATAATAAAGTTCATTATTTATAAGTAAAATTATCTTACATTGAAGCTCAGAAATCGTTTTATTGAAGCAATGGTTTATCGTTTTTAAATTCTGGACAACGTGAAGAAGCTTGTGTTTTTACAATGATGTTTATTTTTTTTTTCTGTTAGCATTTTTTATATGAATCTACTTGTCCAAAAATCTCGATCAGCAACTTTTTGAAACCGGATTTGCCTCTAGTTGGTACTTTAAAGAGGTCTTTTTTATAATTTCTCAATTCCTCAATTTGTTTTGGGAAAAACTATCTAAAATTTGACAAAAAAGACTCTAAAACCATAATTTTTTAATCCAAAATTTATGAAAATTTAAACATAGAGAACAATATTACGCAAGGAACATTTTGGTGCAAGAAAATTTTGAAAATGTGGAAAAAAAATTTTGGATAGTTTTTTAACATTTTTTTTCTCATTCATGTTTTCTTCCTTTTCTTCATTTATTAGATCCCATGTACATATTTTTGAACACATTTGCGAACCTAAAATTTACCGGGTAGGCACAGTTTAAACCAAATAGAATAAATAGATTCAATAATGTATATTATTTATGCAATAGAATCATAGGTTATTTGTAATAGTTCACATAATTGTTATAGTTTTGATCATATTTTAACAATATTTTTAAAAATGCTCTTTTGTATTTGTACGTCGACTTCAGTTTGTGTAATGTCAAAGTGATACTCTTTGAAATATGCCAATTACGTTTTTTGTTCTTTTTTTCAGAGAAATATTCCGCTACTGATGACACTGAAAAGTCAATATATACGATATTCTTAATCGAGGTTATTTTAATAAAGAACATTGAAATCGATTATATAAATACCCGAGAACAGTTAAATGATTATGATTGGACGATTGCATGCACTTACGACCAAAAAGTAACAAATACTGAAAATCTAAATAACGCTGCGATTTTTAAACTGCAATTGTACCTAAATTATATAAATTTCAGGTTACGGACATTATTCTAGAAACGAACGCTGCAATGAATGAATTCCAATTTTTCAGCCCAATACCAAACCGAATCGAACAGCCCAACCAATCCATAAGGAAAACGCCAGACAAAATATTAGAAAACCAAAGTAAACAAATTTTGCATACATTTCCCCTACAGTAAATTTTTTTATATTTTCCATATTTTTTGTTTACGTATAATATATAAGCTTTGATAATAAACGATAAGACGAACACAAACAATACATCAAAACCAAATTTGAATCATCACCAAATACTGGAATCCATGATGATAAAACGTGACGTGCGTATACTATTAATCATTGAAACGCAATATTACTAAAATATCGAGATATTCTACAATAAAGCTATATTTGTTTAGGAAGAATTCAAAGAGAAATTCCTGAACGAAACTATTTCGGAATCATTACTACTGGAAAAAGAAAACAATTTAAAGGGTACGATAAATGAAATATTCAAAGAAAAACAATTTACCGAATACGCAATAATGAAAAACGTAAATTTGATGACTGAAACCCATCAAGTAATAAATAATACAATGGCTTTCTTTTCCATGCCTAACCTAACCGAGTTTGTTCTCAGATTTTGAAAGAGGATTCGTACAAACAATTACTAAAATTCCATAAAATTCCAATGAAATCGAATATGAGCGTAAAGCAATCGATGGCGGCCAGAAGGAAATCGCCAACATAATAATTATTACCTATTACAATAAATTATCATATTAAAGAAACATAATAATTAAGTGACTGAAATACGTCTCGAGTTCTGTCGATACACTATCAATTATCACGTTAACTGTATAATAATAGATCTCTTGTTGTTAATTCAACACCTTTTTTTTTATATAATTTACATAAAAATATTTTTTTTAAAGTAAAGACAAGTAAACCGGACATACTTTGCACCACGGATATTCTTCGCTCCTAGGGTCAGATATTCTTGGTGGATGTGTAGAATTTTAAAGAAGCGATAAATCATTTCTTCAATTGAACAATTCAAAACGAAGGAAGTTAATAATATAAAGAATAATAATAGTCGTCATTTTCAACACACCCACCAAGAGTATATGACCCAAAGAGCGAAGAATATCCGTGGTGCGTATTATATTCAGTTTTCTTGCCTTTTATTTTACTTCACTTCACTTTTCTTTATCTAATAAATAAAGAAATGAAAAAAAAAATGGGTGTACTTCGCTCGTCGGGGTGTTCTTCGCACGTCGGGTGGGATACTCTTGACAAGTGTATTGAATTATAAATAAACGATCGATAAATCATTTCTTCAATAAAACGATTCCGGTGCTTCAACTAATGCACAATAATAATTTTCAGTTTTGAAGAATTAAACTTAAATGGTTTACTATAAATTATTTTGTTACGTACAACATTTACGAAAAACTAAAATTGATTTTCATATACTCACGTACACCAAATGGAGTATTCATCAGGGGTATGAATGTAAATATATGAAAATCAATTTTCGTTTCTGGTAAATGTTGTTTATAACAATATAATTTTTAGTTCAATTCCTCAAAATTAATAATTATTATTGTTTATTAGTTGAAGCTCCACTCAGAATCGTTTTATTTAAGAAATGAATTATTGTTTCTTTTAAATATAATACATCCACCAAAAGTATTCCAACCAGGGAGCAAAGAACATGTCCGACTTTTTTTAATCGAATTTAGTATTTTAATTCTAAAATTCAAAATTACAAATCTTTAGTCATAGCACTTAGAGCTAAAAATTTCACTTTTGCGATCAACGGTTGCAAATAATAACAATAATTTATATTCAAAAATGTGCAACATGACAATTTAATACGGCTCGAGAATATCAGTAAAAATACTGGTAGCTAGGACCGGATGTAAGGGCGAGTGGGTGGGGGGTAAACCGAATACATGCCTCTGAAGTCTTGGTCAGGAGGCGCCAGATTACCAAATAAAAAGTGGATGTATTCACAGTTTTTATTCATAATATAATAATTAATAAGCATTATAACACAAATTACAATTTCCATTTTACTAACTACGGAAACCTCTATTTTCCATAGCCTTATCTCAATTTTTTCAGAATTTTATTGAATATTTGTGTTAAAAATTTGTTATAGTAAAACCTACAAGTCAAGCAACAATTTTTATTGTAAGATTTGTATTTAATACACATATTTCCTAATTTAGTATCTACAATTTTTTTTTTTAAGAGTGGTACATACGTATATCAGTGGCATGATAGAGGGGGCCTGAAGAGAGAACGCTAATTTTATACTTTACCCCGGAAAAAAAATATTATAAATTCGACTCTGCTAGTGGCATTTAAGATAAATAATGTTAGAACTTAAGTAAAGAGCATATGTTAGTAATAAAACATTAGATAATATTATTTGTGCTATAGTGGTGAAATTACGGGGGAGGGGGAATTTGGGTATTCTATTCCCCCTAGGGTCTTTTTATTTTTTTAGCTGCCGTATTACAGATTTAATTGCAGGTATGAGTTTAAAAAAAGCCGGACATACTTCGCACGATGGGTGTACTTCGCACGATGGGTGGTATTCTCTTGACGGGCGTATTAAATTTTAAAGAAACTAAAAATCATTTCTTCAATAAAACGATTCTGAACGATGGAAGTTAATAACATAAAAAAAAATGTTCGAAAAACATTTTTTTTCACATTTTCAAAATTTTCTTACGCCAAAATCTTTTTTATAGGATTTTCTATCTATGTTTAAATTTTCATAAAATTCTGATCTAAAAATTATGGTGTTCGAGTCGTTTTTGTCAAATTTTGGATAGTTTTTTCCAAAAAAAACATTGAAGAATTGAGAAAATCAAAAAATGACCTTTTTAAAGTACAATCTAGAGGCGAATCGGGTTTCAAAAAGTTATTGATCGAAACTTTTGGACAAGTATTTCTATACGAAAAGTTGTACACAGAAAAATAAAAAAATAAAAAAATAAACATCATTGTAAAATTCACTTCGTTCAGAATCTAAAATAAAATAAATACTCTGAAATTATAAATCTAGTTTTTATAGTATATAGGGGGTTGAGTAAAGAGTTTTAGGTGATGAAAAGTCATGATTCTTAAAGGTTGGGTACCACTGTTACAGTTCATAATTTATAAGTTATAACGCGTATTCACAAATTTTTTGAAAATAAAATAAAAATAACTATTTAAATTTGTTTTGACAAAACATTAAAATTCAATTAAAAAATATGAGAAATATGTAGTCTTTTTTCTGGAGAGACTTATATATGTATGTAAAGAATCTCAAAATATAATAATCTCAATTTTCTCAGGAGCTGATATTTTAATGGATAAATCCTGACGGGACACCTTGTTTTTTTTTTTTTTTTAATAATATTATAATAATAACGTCAACGTATTTGAAGGTGGAAAAATTTTTATTTTAAAAAGACGTTTAATGTGCACACACACACACATATATATATATATAAACTTATGCAACCACTTGTACATCGTTTATGTGTGTGTGTGTGGGAGTGAGCTTTTTTTTAAATGAACTCGGTTATTTTCCGTATAAATATATCATTTTACCAAACGACTTATTTTGTAAATTTAAATATTCGAAAACATATTTTTTTTACGAGCGGAGCGAGAGAACGAGAGAAATAATATTGGTTTGAGCGGTCAAGTCTTACACATATATTTATTATAACGTTAAATAGCATAATATTCTGCAATTATCATCGTTTTTATTGTATTTTTATCGCGCGAAAAAATGCGTCTCATAGCTGAGTGTAACACACACACACACACACACACACACACGTCTGGCGTTACGTTTTTGCCGTTCGCCATATGGTTACCGTCTATCGCGTGTAAAAAATTTATTGAAAAGTCGTTCTGGAATGCATAAATTCGAAATAAGCGACCGCGTGTGTGTACTACAGTAAGTTGCTCTCTGAAACTGTCCTCCTACCCGCGCGGTGTACAAAAAATAACCAGTCGCGTTTCATGAAAATTGTATTTTTTTTTTTATTATTATTCTCTCTCAAAAAGCCGATAAAATTATACGCGTTGTCCTTGGCGCGCGGCATCGAACACGGACGCCCCCCCCCCCATCCACACAGATCGCTGTCGATTATAATATAAAAAATAATATTTGAAACAAAAAAACAGTAAATCGTACCACTTGTAAACGGGTCGTCCCACGCGCAAGAAACGGGTGTGTGTGCAGGCAGTGTTTTATAATCGTTTAGTTTTATTTATTTATTATTATTATTATTATTATTTTACTTTACTACTATACCTTAGGACACGAGAAAAATCCTTGGGCGACAAGTGGTTTTCTAGGAGTCTTTTTTCTTTTTTTTTTTCTAATTCGTACACTAGTGTTGTCCGGGTGAAAATTACAGGGTTGACCCCCCTCCACACACACACACACACACACACACACACACACACACGTATTACATTTTTGAAACACACGAAAGTTTTTTAAACTACCGATAATTACCGTGAATTTGACAAAGAGCTGTCATCCTCGGTGTCAGCTAGTCCTCTGGGGGTGGGGGGGACCCTCCGGCTGTTTGTACACCTATTTATACGTGTTTATACACACACACACACACACACACACGAATTAAAAAATAATATATTATATAGAGGTGCATCCTCTCCTCCTCCTCCGCTCGTGTCCTGCAGCGTATCCTTTCCGTGTCGTCCACCAGCAGCTACTTTTTTATAATAATATGTAGTTGCTGGACCGTAACTGCTGGATAATCAAACCATCATAAAACGTAATGTACACGAAAAAAAAATAAAAAATAAAACGTATAATTTTACACTATATGGACACGAGCGCACATTATAGACGTTTGTACACTATGTGGTCGGCTATTATTATTATTTTTATTATTATCGTAGTCCTTATAGCTATAGTATTAATGTGAAGTATTGCAGCTATTTCACCGACTTTTTTCACTCACTTTACGCGTTTGTTGTTTATGTAAACCAGACGCGTATCATGAATTATTATTCGACGGTTTTCGATTTTAACCTGTCATTTTTTTTTTTTTTTTGAAAATTTAAGTATCACGATTCTCGTATAATTTACGTGGTAAATAATAGCTTTATTTTTGTCATAAAACTACATACATGCTTGGTCGTACATAAATCACGTGGTCGTTCTTTAGATATAACTGCGCGTTGTGTATTTCGGTCGGTACTCTGTGTATTCTGTTCTTAACGATACGCGAAGTGAAGAAGCTAGTGTTTTTACAATGATATTTTTTTTTCTTTTCTGTGTACAACTTTTCGTATGGAAATACTAGTCCAAAAGTTTCGATGGGTAATTTTTTGAAACCGGATTTCTCAATTCTTCAATTTTTTTTTTTTTGGAAAAAACTACCCAAAATTTGGTAAATAATAAATAGAAAATAATACGAGAAAGATTTTGGCGCAAGAAAATTTTGGAAATGTGAAAAAAAGAATGTTGGACATTTTTCTAACATTTTTTCTTCTCATTTTGTTCTTTATATTACCTATTAACTTATTTCGTTCAGAATCGTCTTATCGAAGAAATGATTTATCGTTTCTTTAAAATTTAACACACCCGTCAAGAGAATACCACCCTTCGTACGAAGAACACCCATCGTGCGAAGTATGTCCGGCTTTTTAATAATAATAATACACAATAACTTTATTTCAGAAACAATAGATATAATTTAAGATTTTTAATATAATTTTTTTATTGTTTTTCAATAAAGTCTCCGATTTCCAACCGTGTGGGTAATTATTGACGGACACAGTCCAATAGGAAAGTTCCAATAGGAACAATTATTGTTCCTTTCCGTGTAAAATTACGAATGACATTTATACATTCTTTGAATTTAATAGTAAATAGATATTAGTATCATAATAAAATAAATATTTTAGTTATGCAGTAATGTTGCCCTGTCGTTAACCAACGACCAGATAAGAAAACTAAGAACCAGAAGTACTGAAGTATTGTAAATCAATGAAAATATAAAAATAAAAATATGCATACTAAAATGTTGCCAACGGAACGGATGTCAAATTAAAAATGATAAATGCAATTACGCGTTGTAAGTTTTGTTCAGGAAATTAATATTTTCTCCATGTAAATAATTACAGACTGGCCGAATCGATGCTGTATTAGTAAAATCGAGTTATTCCATAATAATTGCGTTATTTTATAAACTGTAAAGTTAAAACAATTATTTATTCAGTAAATCATTTATTTAGGGAAGGGGATTGGAGGCACGAACTTACGGGAAGGAATCGGGTTAACGTGCAGTGGGCATAGGGTACTGTTAACAAAAAGGAATGTACGGAATTAGTGATGTCAAATTTTGTAAAATTTATTTTTTGAGAAATTTCTTTGAGAAAATTTTCAGAAATTTCAAGAAACTTTTGAAATGTATGTAATATTTAAAATTATATATTAATGTTTTTAAATACAACTTAAATTTATCTATTAGTACTAGTTATTGGACGTTAGTAAAATTAAATTAAAAATGTTTTTTAAGTTTAAAATTATTTTTTATATGTTTGACACAATTCGTTAGCAAACCTAATCTCAATACTCAATAAAACATATATATATATATAAATATTATTTATATATATTTGTTTAACAAACTATGAAATTAATAAAAACATTTTAAATTTGTTCATTGATTTTTATTATGAAACTTTTAAAATGGAAAATTTTCACTTACATCACTAATTGGTAGGGATCGGAATTCTCTCGTATTAAACCATTATACGCCGTTTGAGAGAAAAACGCAAACATTAAAAATTAGATAAGATTTCGTAAAATCTGTGATTTTGTGAAAAAACAATTTAAGTCGTGTGAAGACAAGTTTTGAAAGTTAACAAAAGTGTAACGCGTTTAAACACGTCAAAGCAAGTCTATACGAATTCCCTAGAAATATAAAATATGTATTATTTATGATGATGATGGTTGAAAATTTTATTCATTCATACAGTTTAATTAAATTTTAATAAATTGTTTGTTAAAAGTTCCATTACTGACATCATGTAAATTTATTGTACTTTATAAAATATGTATTCTTATAATACTAATTTTTATACTTATTGGCGTATTTTAGAGTATAAAACTAAGGGGGCTAATAAAGAATTCCCCAAGCCCCCGTTATTGTGTCTATACTTTTGAAAGATAAAAAAAAACATGTTTTTTTAATTTGTAATTTTCGAGCTTGGATGTTTTTTTAACCGTTACAGTGGAAATATTTTTGATTCATTATTTTATTATATTGTACATCCATACATTTAGTATCCATATGCGTACACACGTTTTTTGTAAATACAACGTCAACGAGTACACATTAGTCGGCGGGTGACTTGATAATAGTCGACAGTGAAAAAGTTTGGTCACGGAAATCGACGACGGTAAGAAATACACAGTTTCGATGCCATTAGACTAACGCGACGACGTCTCAAATAATATGCCGATTTGTTTTTGTCTCCGAGGAGATTATTTTTAAGTGGTTTATTCAATATTGTACATAATATTATAATATTATAACGGTTACATTGTATTCTACGTCATTATTATATTTTAAAGCTTTATATTATAGTTATTATCAGTGGGCCATTGTAATATTGTTATCTTCGGCAGACGACAGTGTTTTTAGAACGTGAGGAATGGATGTAAAATAACAGTATAAAACCATTGTCGTACACGTTTACAAGACGTCTGTAAACCACCTCTTTCGTTTTATTTTATTTTATGACAAATTGGTACAGTACAGTAGGTATAACCCGTCCAATATTCGTCTTGGCCGGTGGGTGACATCACAGGTCACAATGGGTTCCCAATATCCATTGAATAATCAATGTGGAAGTCAGTGGCGCAACCAAAACCCCTGTTTTGGGTGTCTGGACACCCCCCCCCTTAAACCATATTTATGAAAATTTTATTACTGAGCATTAACAAAAAAAAAAACCCCTTTTAACTATAAAATTATAACCTCTATTAATTTAGAAACAAATTTGAAAGATGCTTTAAAACTTCATACTGTTGAATATGCGATGCTAAATTTTATTTTTATACCGTTACAAAAATGTTGACTTGTAGAAAAGGCAGTTAGATTTTGCTACATGAAATGTTCAATTAATGAGTTCTTGTGAAATGTCCATTAACATTGATTATAATTTTATATTTAAATATTTATAGTAGACATTTACAGGTGGACACCCCCTTGGAAAAATCCTAATTGCGCCACACTGGTGGAAGTACCATATTATGAAAATAATATTAGAATATGCTTGATGGATATCAAATTGTTATCAATAGAAAATTATCGTTGTTCGGTAATCATAACTGTCATAGATTTACATTAATACATTTAAGTTGGTATTGCAAATACCGCGATGCAGAGAATCGGCTTCTCTACATCAAGAGTAATAATATGATTATTTTTTCAGTGTAATGGAATTTTTCGAACCCTTGATACATTATTTTATTTTAAAATCGTAACGGCCGCCGGCGTTTAGTGTTAGCATAAAATTTTTGTATTAGCAATGGCTCAACTAGAATGGGGAAGGGAATGTTCTACTGGTGATTATTTAGGTACCCGGAGACTTTATCATTTTCGGACAAGTCCACCCGATCCTATTCTACAATAAATATATGTATAGGCAGATAGATATGGATCTATATAGATCAAAGGAAGTTTTCTATATATTATCACAGAATAAATGAAATAATTTCATTTATTCTGTGATATTATTTATTTTTATTAATTAGGTTGATAATTTAATTTAGAATTGTAGATATTTTATCGTTATTTGATTAGTTTAGGTTAGGTGCACGAAGATATGAGATCGATAATCTCCACGGTACTCATATAATCTAATAATACATTAAATTTTAGATTAAAAAGGTATAAATAATAATCTTAAATGTGCGCGTTTCCTGCCGTGAATAGCAGTTACTGATTAGTGATTACCAATATTGTACTAATTTTATTTGATAAAAAATTTTTAGACTTAAGTATTTTTGATAAACTATTCTATAATATTTGAAATGTATTTAATGATTATTTTTCACCTATCGAGATTTTTGGATTTCACCTAACGTCATATATATTTTGTTTTTATTTATGACACAAAACGTATGACATGCCTATATGTAATTAATAAACAGAAATATACATGTAACAAAATGTATGACTCGACTTTACAGCCTATAAAATGTTTTGCATGAAGCAGCAGGCCTCTGCAATCAAATAGTTAAACTTTTAGCTTTTATTATTGAATGTCGAATAATAATTATTTTTTTTTATTCGTTGCCTCCATTTTAGATGTAAAATATAAATCATTAAATGAACTCTCGATGAAACTTATAATAAATATATTACGTATATATGTGTGTGTGTGTGTGTGTGTGTTTTATATAAATAAATTATACTTGCAACATCAAGTGATCCTAAAAATTATATTACTGAAAACGTAATAACATTTTATATCATCCAATTGAAGGCGAGAAGAATAAAGAAGAAAACTATTATTGTAATGAAATCTTTACTTTATGTATTGTCATATTAAATCAAAGTTTATGCCTTGTGGCAATTATTTTGTTATTAATGTTATCATACTCAGAGTGATAAACATAAAAAAGAAAAAAAAAATTGTGATATTTTTCAAGATACCAAGTAGAACTGGTAGGTTAGTTTTTGATAAAACAAAAAAATATTATTTTTGTTTATGTCAGTCGCTCAGGTATATAATTCTTCTATATAATATGTAATATACTTTAATATATGTAATTCAAGTTATAAAGTCATTGCCAACTTCATAATTTTTAAACGATAAAAAATACGTCGGGAGAAAAGGGCAAGTTCAAATTCGGGTGAACGGATCGTACCAGGCGCGCACTCAGGATTTTTTGTTTTTTTTGGGGGTGGGGGCTTACATTTTTTCTTACTTTTCCTCACACTCAAATACACAAGTATCATTAATTTTTAACGATTTTATTTATTATTACAACAAGGTGTCACATACTACCCGTACACCCCAAAAAATCTAGATGAAAGGTATCCATAGTAATAATTTTAGATTCTGAGTGGAGCGAAAAAGCTAGTGTTTTGACAAGGATATTACTTACTATTTTTTAATTTTTTTTCTGTATACACATTTTTTTATAGAAATACTTGAACAAAAGTTTCAACCTGCAACTTATTGAATCACAATTCGCTTTTAAATGGTACTGTTAGACGTTATTTTTCGAAATTCTCAATAGTTTAATTGCAAAAATAGCAAAATAATTGTAATATATTTTTGAGAAATCAATAATTTTTATTATTTATAAATTTAAATAAAAGAAATTTTGGGTGGGGCCATAGCCCCAAAGCCTCCCTTGGGTGCGCCACTGGATCGTACCCATCCAAAAACGGAAGAATTGATTCAATTCCTCAATTAAATTTCCTCCCGTACGTGTAAATTATGTCACGTAAAGTAATATATTATTAATAATTACAAACGCTGTGTGTTTGAATCTCGGGAAGTTGCGACACAGTCAACGGTGGTGGCGCGACGTTTTAATTAACTATTTCTAATTAATCACCGAATACTTATCCTCCGCTGCGATATAGACAATATGCGTTAATATAATATTATAACATTGTCGTTTCCTGCGTACGTCTTGCAGTCCTTATAGTTATAGTAACCTTAAGGTATGTCGGCGGACGGTTATATAATATTGGGCAGGACCCGTTTCACCCAACGAACTTTTTGTCGTTTAAAAATTAAATTGGTAATATGATTTTATTAATTACGGTGTAGAATATATAAGAAAATTTAATTTTTAATTTACCAATTTAAATTAGGTTGTGAATAAAATCAAATACATTTCTGCTAAACATCAGTAATTATTCATGCGGATCACTGTTTTGGAAAAGAAAAACGAAAAAATGTATAATTACAATCTAAAAATTACACATAATATTACACATACCTATAATGATAATCCTGTCATAATTATCATAATTAATTACTTTACTTTTTAAAAATATAATCACCATAACCTACAGCAAATTATTATAGTTATCACTGTTATCAGCAACTCGTATAAGTGAAGTGTATATAGTGAACGTTTCTTAATAAAATTAAAAACTAAAATAGTAATTATTATAATGACATACATTATTATTGTGTTTGGGTATATTCAAAGTTTTACACTGGAAAACCCGAATATAGCGCAATCCAGTTTCTAGTTTGAGTATCTAATAAAAAATATTAATTATCTGTTAGATATTATGATAACAATTTTTTTTTTTTTCATGAAAATTCATTATAACTGAATAAAAATGAATAAAGTTTGATGCACTATACACGATTACAGTTGGGTTAATGTATTTTAGTAATTTTTTTTCATATTTCCCCGAGTTTTCCTGACCGATTTGATTTCCAGGTTTTCCAGGTAGCCGTAGCAACCCTGGAGAAGATTTTGGAAAACGAAATTCGGCGTTTCGAAAACAATAACTCGGCGGACGACAGAGAGCGCTGCTCCGCTCACTGCCGGCGGGTCGGTTGGTCTCACCGATGAACGCGTCGCCGCCGTCTGATTTTTATCCACACTCTCCAGTCGTTGCCCGTCGGTCGTCGCATCTGTGTGCACGGTCGTTTCTCGTTCGTCGTTTACAAACAAAAATAAGTGCACGTTGCGATTTATTTATTTTATCGCGCGTCGCCGCGACCGTTGTGCGTTTTCGTTCGCGCGTACAACATTTCTGAAACATGTACCGGTCCCGTCGTAGCGAACGCGGATCGACTTCCGGCCAATTATTACGGTGTTATTTTATTATCAATTAATTTCACTATTATTTTTGAGACGGTACTATGTGCGGTGGTGTGTTTTAAAAATATCCAAATTCGTTTTTCTTCTATTTTTTTTTTTTTTTTTCATCACTACTACTACTACTACTACTACTACTATTGTTATCCGTCATTAATACGTATATAATTTTACCATTTTTTTTTTTTTTTTTTTAATAATTGTAGCCGCGTGTGCCAGCGACGAGTGTTGTGTGCGCGTCCCGGGCGACCGGAGACACATAATTAATTAATACGATGACGATGATAACTTTACGATGGCGGAAGTTCGGCTGTCGTCCCGCCGTGCTGTTGCTGATGATGGCGTTCGCGTCCGCTGCCGGAGTTTCAGGTGAGATTAGATTGATAAATTCGATTTATACGTCGCGTCGTTTTTAGACATTAAAACCCATAACCCACGATGGCGTGCAGCTGCTGTGGTGTGTGTGTGTGTGTGCGCTCGCCCGTGCGTCTCCGTTATCGAGGAGCAAGCACACTAGATCCTAGTGGTGGGAATTTCAACTCTTTGATAAGAATCAACTCCTGCAATTCAACTCTCAACTCTTTTAACAATTCTCAATTCGTACATAGTTCAATAGTTCTCCAAAATCTTAAAGACTCGCAAGTTAACTGCAACTCACACGCGAGTTTAAATAACCCACAATATTTTGAGTAGACAATGGACAATTCAATATAAATACTACGTATAAATATATTAATATCAATAACTATTAATCACCAAAAGATTGAAACGGAGATTAAAAAAAATAATAATAAATATAAACATAACAAAACCACAGATTATATGAATGATAACAACATTTACACTAGTCCAAAGCACGATTATACAATCATATACTATAATCGTGGTGTTAAAGTTATTACATTATTAATTTTTAATATATAAATAATATATATAATATTTATAATATATATAAATTATTCTTGTTGTATGGTTATCATTGCGGTATAATTTTAATTTGGTGTTGTGGACGTTGTGGTATCAACTCGGGTATCAAGTAAGGAAAGTAATAACAAGTCGTAAATCATAGAAAACATATGAAGAGTTGAAAGAGTTGATAATTTTGTAAGAGTTTATGGCAATTCAGTCAATTCACAACTCTATAATTCATTGTGGTAACACTGGGTCATGTGAGTTGATGAGTTGATGATTTAGGACACACAGATTCAACTCATTCAACTCATCTTAGTGAGTCAACTCTTTGAATCAACTAACTCATGAACTACACATCTCTACTAGGTCCGTTCCGTTCAGTCGCAATCCAAATTAGACGGGATCAGTCAAGATAGTAAACCTATGGTCGCACATTACATCAGTACTTTCCGTTCAGTCATTAAATAATAAACACGTTATTATTTAGGTAATACATTTTTCAATTAAACCCGTTTAAAAATTAATTATGTCGAGCTCATCATCTGATGAGGAACAAGCAATAATTGTTGTTGCCATGCGCTGTGGAGAAGTAGAGAAATCGGAAAGAAGACATTGGGTACATGAAATTAATTTAAGAAGAGAAGAACATGGAGAATACCATCACCCGTTTCCCGAATTACTACGTGATGATAATATTGAACATAAAATAGAATAGAAATTGGGATATTTATGTTTATTTGTATATTATTTCAGTGACTTTTATTAAGTAAAAGTTCCTCTATATATTATATATGTACATCAGTATATTTGTTTCATTTTTAAATTTTAAATAATTGCATATGTTGTTATAAATAGTCCACTGTTTAAAAATACCAAAAAGTTATCAAATAATAATTTTCTATACTAAATATAATATAAAACAGGTAATAGGAATAATGATAACACAATAGTTACAATAATATAATGTAACATGAATAATTTAATCAAAAAATAAATAAAACTAGTATTTAAAACATCATATTTATATTTGTGTGTCAGTCTTCAGTCAATTTTGCTATAGTTGACCCATACAAGGCTGAACTGATTATATAGACGGAAGGTTTGTCAACTGAACTGAACGGATGCAGTGAGCGCTAGGTAATATAATTACATGCTGAACAACTTGTACTGAACGTGACCGAACTGAACGGACCTAGTGTGTGCTTGTTCCTTCATACGTCGTGCACGCCGGACCGTGGTAAACAACGATAACGTTTTGTATTAATTAATATTGTAATAACGATAACATCAGTGTATAATATTATAAGTGATTATTATATTGTTACGACGTGTTACACACAGGCTACGTCCGGATATTATAAGAGTAGGTACTCTGAAGGTGATAAATTAATTATACGTTTTTCACATATTATGTGAAAACCATTAATTCGTCCATGTGGTACCTACCTGCATAAAATATATGTAGTGCACTTCCGTGGTTACTACTGTAGGTACGCGTTTACGTTTTTTTTATTTTCTGAACGAAGTGAATAGAAGCTAGTGTTTTTACAATGATGTTTATTTATTTATTTATTTTCTATGCACAACTTTTCGTATAGAAATACTTGTCCAAAAGTTTCGATCAATAACTTTTTGAAACCGGATTTGCCTCTAGATTGTAACTTTAAATAGGTCATTTTTTGAATTTCTCAATTCTTAAATCGGTAACCATCATTTTTTGATCCGAACTATATGAAAATTTCTAACATAGATAGAAAATCATGTAAGAAAGATTTTGAAAATGTGAAAAAAAAATTTTGGACATTTTTCTAGGTAACCTTTTTTTTTCTCATTTATTTTTTATATTATTAACTTCCCTTGTTCAGAATCGTTTTATTGAAGAAATCATTTATCGTTTGTTTAAAATTAAATACACCCGTCAAGAGAATCCCACCCATCGTGCGAAGTATGTCCGGTTTTTTTTTTCAAATATCGTGTACACTCATCATCAGCACTGTAATCGTTTTATATTCTCGTGTCTACAACCTCTTGTGGTGGTAACGCAATCGTTCGCGCGTGTGCACAATATTATTACCGCGGCGGCGTGATAGGTTCTGTCTATTGTCACATAGGTTAAAAAAAAAAAAAAAAAAAAAAAAAAAAAACGTTGTTCCGGTATATCTAATTATAATATACATATATTTAAAATAGAAAATGTATGTATTACACGGATACTACCGAGTCGTGTACGCGGTATAGTCGGTACTATTGGCATTCGTAAATCATGTGTGGTGAAAAGGGGTGATACCGGATCGCTGGCATGTTACAATTTACGATTTCATCCGCTCGTCGCGTTTTTTTTTTTTTTTTTTGTTTTTGGATTTATGTGGATATCGCACTCACATTTTTACATTTATATATTTTATAATGTCGCCTGTCACGCGCGATGACTTACTACTTATTATTGGCGGTTTTGAATTTCGTCAACCCTCTCGAATTATTATTATTATTATTTTTATTATTAGTACCTGTTATTATTTTATACGATTAATGTACGACCCCCCCCCACCTTTCCCGCCGCCGTTTCCACGTCCGTCGAGGTGAACCGTAGCTAAACGGTCAACGGCGGACAACACATCGCGACGACGCGCGACGATGGTAATTTCTTCGATGTGCGCGCACGAGTCGGCGGCGGCGTTGTTATTGTTATATTGTCCTTAGTGCGCGCGAGAACGCGTGGAAAATCGAGAATATAAAAGTTTTATATATATAGAGAGATATGGTCATAAAAGTGTTGAAGAGAGTATAAAAAAATAAACATCGTGTAGGTAGGTAGGTGTATATTAGAAACGTCAAAATAATATAGAGGTACCGTCGACGGCTGTTTACTGTTATAATGATATTATGTTAATAAAAATTAAAAGAAAGAAATACAACATGCAACGATAAAAAAATAAAATAATGTACCTATATAATCACCGGAGTTTATTCGGACCGACACACGAGTTTCAAACAATGTTGTTATTATAACATAATACGTACTAGTTCCCACCCCCAACCCCCACATGGGAATGATTTTATAAATGGCCAATAATGATTACTATAGTTATTGTTAGAAACACCGAATAGGTTTTAAGCATTTTTATTTAGTCTGGGATTAAATTAAAATTAAAAGGTTTACACAAATCGTATTTTTGAAATTGGTTTTGTATAGATAATATAAATTCGAGGATAAATTATTATTTTATGACCACTGGTTTTCAACAGCAATTATTGTACCACAGTGGACGGTTTTAAATTTTGTGGTATTTATTACCATTTTGTTTATTGTTCGATTTCGTATTTTGATTTCTCACTAGAGTGAAGAGTTTTTTTCTCCGTTTATTCGAGGAATACCTACTGTACCTATATTAATTGTTTTTTCTATTGCTTAATGATCAGTAGGTAGGTACATAATTCTTTTAAATAAATAACAACAATACATTATAAATTTATATGGATGTAATTTGAACATATTCTGTTGATAAAACATTTTTGGTTAATGGTAACACAGACATCATTGCTGGACATAATACATGAAAGGGTGGGTGGGGTGTTGGATGGTGTTTTTCGTGTGCGTGTTGGAAGAAAAAAGTTTGGACCGCCACTGTATCAGGTATTAACAATATTTTTTTCACGGTCATATAATTGTGAAAAATAAGAAAAGACTTCAGTTGAGTCTGTTTAAAATTCACTTTTAACCATGTCTTATACCTAGCTATTTATTGTGTTTTAAATAAACAAATACTTGATAATATTCATGTGTATACCGTGTAGGGCATATATATACTTAATGTTCGAGCTGGTGTACGATTTAGTTAAAAGTCGTATAACACAATATGTACTTAAATGTAGAAAATGTCTGTAAAACTTAACGCACCGATTTTTTTTTTTTTTTTTTTTTTTATGATGTTAAAGTTTATATCTCGGTTTATGTAATATACTGAGCTTAAAATATTATAACTCGCAACAAAATGTTTTTACATCTCGACATTGACAACTGGTGTTGTCAAGTATGTCTTATAACACGCATTCAGTCGACAATTTATCATTTTCTTACATTAATATGCAACGTCGAATTGCACATAATAATAATGTGTATTATACGAGGGAATGACGAATGTTCGACAATATATGTTTTACTTGTGGCTGGGTAGTAAAATACGTTGTTTGTAACTTAACCCGTAAAAACTTTTTCCAGATTCCTCATTGCATGTTGTTGACGATGTTAAATAATGTGTGTTTTGAGTTCATTCAATACCGACCATAAACTTTGTCATTGAATCCGTTTCGTCTTTGAAATTACAAGAGTAATCTAAACTGATTGTTCGAGTTTCGAGTAACATGTATTCTATATAATGTTATATATATATATATATATTTTTTTTTTTTTCCATAAAACTGTAATTCTTCAAAGTTTATGAACGGTCATTTTATGAGTTTGACGCGTACCGCGATACAGCGTTTTCATTTTGTTTCCGTTCTAACGACTTCGTAACAACTTTTGCATGACACAGAGTTAAGAGAAAATATAATAAGTATATTACATAGATAGTTGTTATGCGTATTGACGACTATATTTTCGTTATAATAATTATTGAATTTCGGCATTCGCACATTTGTTGTTTGGCGGTTACCTTGTCATCGGACACCCGGCGGCACGAGTAACAACGGAGTAAATATTGTAATCGTTTTTAAATAATGATTGCTATAGGGGAAAACCGGGGAAAAGTTTTATTAATTAACACGCATATTAAATGCATTTCCCCCTCCATTCAGCGGACATGTGTATTGATTTGATTTTCCTTTGGATTTTCTTTTTCATCCCGGAACAATGTACATACTATACAAATAAGCACTAAGGGAGGGGGGGAGGGGTGATATGACTGCATTTAAAATTGAATACAAAATATCTCGATCCCTTCAGGCAGATCGAGAAAAAAAAAATCCATAGCACTATATCTATAAATACAGTAGGTGTAAATGCACAGTGTGCGCGGACTGCGGCGGCGGTTAATGATTTATCGGCGGCGGCGGACCGGTTTTTTCCGACTTAATTCCACACATTGCTCTGGTTTATTTGGAACACAAATTATTATTATTTATTGATATGCCGTAGGGGGGATATACGAGGGGAACAATCATAATCTATCGGTTCGGTTCGGTATTGGGTGGAAAAAAATATCTTTATGTCCTGCCGGTAATTGGAAATCGGTATGTATAATATATTACTACATATATATGACAAGAGGAAATCTAGTCGGGAGTAGTAATTGGATTTATTACGGACTCGTGTGTTTTAAAAAATATCAAAAAAATATCGACGGCGTCCGGGTGGGGTGACATTTACGGTGTACGAGTTGACTCGGTTTCCTAAGAACATTATTCTCGATTTCAACGATGAGCTTATTATTATAATATAACTTCCTGCCGACGGTTCATACATAATTCATTAATGATTAGTTAATATTCAGTATTATGTAAACGCTTGTTATCAAATCCTACGTAATACGTATTAACGTCTCTTTTGATAAAAAGAACATTATTCATTTACAACTCGAGTGGCGTAAATGAACTGACTGGCAGACGAGCCAAGTCGGAAAATGATTAATTCGTTTGAATTAGTGTATTTTATTTCAGAGATTTTGTTGTGGAGTTTTTTTGTTTTCTAATAAAATTCGTTTTAATTAAATTTTATGTTGAACTCGGTAAACTAACTCGAAAATTGTTATAAAATATTAAAACAACCGATGTGCACAAAAATATGAGTTATTCGAAATTATACTTCGTTAAGTTCGTATGATATTTTCATCACATAAAATGTATTAACACATTTTTACCCCGCGACGTAAACAGTAATAATATTATTCAATAATAGACTGTTTTAGTGGGGGGGGGCCGTTGACTTCTCTCCCTATATTTGGTGCTTTGGCTCGAGGAAGGGATTTGGTGCGGTGTCGTGGATAATAAGTGGAGTAGTTTATTATACACGCACAACGATGTATACTGCATGCACACCCTGTGCACAATACTCGGATATCCGGCGTTACATACGTTACGACTATAGCGGTGTGTCGGGCACGCGAAAAATAAATACAAATGGTTGTGGCAGAGAGAAAATCTCGCCGAACGCCGCTCTCGCATTGATTGATTGCTGCTCGCGTTGGCAACGGGGGTGATGATTTACATTATTTCGTGCGCGTTGTTTCGCCTAAACGGCGAGACGGCTGTTCCGCGCTCTTACTCGCTGCTTCTCGGCGGTATTCATTGTCTTCGGGCGGCAATAATTCTTTTGGGGGCGATGACGACGACAACGGCGTCGTCGTCCTGCTAGAACAAGCCGTTAATGAGACCAAAGACAGATTTATACGCGTTGATGGTCGCCATAACACCGTCGTTGTAGTTGTAGTACCCAAGAGAGGAGGAGTGCAGTACGACGCGCGTAGATGACGATTTTTTCCAGGGAGGGGTTTACGTTTTATTTATGTTCAAATTCTCATACGACTACTATTAATAGCGTTGGCCAACGATATCATCGGTGTTCTTAGTGATACCACCCCTATAATGTGTAGTGTTCTAAATTATGTTAAAAGAAAAAATAGCTTACGTTTAACTAAATTAATAATATTTAATACGATTGCCTTATTAAATTTTATTTATGTTTTTACTGAACATTTAAACGACTTATGATAACAGTAGAGCTGATAAAGTAAGATAGCTGGTATTGAATAAATTGATAGAATTAATACATTAATATATACTTATGCAGTCAATAGGTATACTTAAAATTAATTACACCAATTAGTTAATTTACTCTTTAAAATAATATGACGTAACTGTTGAAAATCGACACGATATTGGAAAAACGACGTCATAAACATGTTGTGTAATTTTAACTCGCATTACTTAAACTCAAATTGTCCGAAAAAGTTGGTAAGCCATTATTTTCCATCAAATCACAGTTGAAACTAATTACGACTTTGAAACGTCTTGTCGAATATTTCTGTGCTCTTTGGTCGGAAATTCCAAAGACAAGTTTATAATAATTTTAATCGCTAACCTTCCTCCTCCTGTTATTTGGATCATGATTCTATTGGATCATGAGGATTTCATTAAAATGGTCGTGTGCGTGTGTGCATCATTGTGTATGTGTCGAGTGTTTCGATTGACGCGAGCACATAGAAGAGAAGACGTGTGTGTGTGTGTGTGTGTGTGTGTGAAAATGATAGTGTGTTGTGTTGGTTGGCGAGGGAAGGGTGGAAAGAGTAAAAACAGAAATAATAATATTATATTGTCCGTTTTCTCGCTGCGAGCAGCCGCCGTTGCCGCCACCACCACACATGGCCACGGCGCGTAAATCCCCATATCCATTACTGTGAGCAGCCGCCGACCGCTCTGCTTTGCGTTACATTATTATAATATAATATTATATTTTCGTTTCAGTGTTATTGTTATCATTCTCGTCGTTCTCACCGTACTATTATGGATATTAATACTATCTCTTACTTAATAACTATTTACTCTGGTACTGCAGCTATACTGTTTACTTTTGTCGTGGTCTTGGCCACATGATATTGTATCCGTACAAATAATACAGAGTTCTAAGTGTGGTAAAAATTTATTTTTTCGAGTGACCGACTCGGAATGTGAAATTATTGTATCACTTCAGCGCGTTTTTCGAGCGTGCTCGACTAATCCGAAATGAATTTTTGTTGTCGAATAATAATCAAAATCGCTCGTTTCCTCCTGACATTTTTCCCCTGTAAACACTCGCTCAATATCGGTTCAGCGTACTGCGAATACCGGAGGAGTTTATTTTAGATTCTGAACGAAGTGATGAAGAACCTAGTGTTTTTACAACGATGTTTATTTTTTATTTTTTATTTTTTTTTTCCTGTGTACAACTTTTCGTATAGAAATACTTGTCCAAAAGTTTCGATCAATAACATTTTGAAACCCGAATCGCCTCTAGATTGTACTTTAAAGAGGTCATTTTTTGAATTTCTCAATTCTTCAATGTTTTTTTTTTTTGGAAAAAACTACCCAAAATTTGACAAAAACGACTCGAAAACCATCATTTTTTGATCAG